>JAOWBJ010111149.1:0-14009 GCA_028566335.1 Monarda citriodora | reverse complement strand
TCTTTCAAAATTTGTAAATGACTCTTCTGGAATTTGTAATGAAATGTATATAAGTTTGTAATGGTCAATCTGTAATTATTTATAATGGAATTTCGTTATCCAATAAAAAAACGAATGCTGTGTACTGTGCGGGCCGTGCATCGCACGGCGGGTAGTACTAGTTTACCTTAAAGCTATGACGAATGCTCTTTGCAATTCGGCATATACAGGAGAAAGAAGAAATCGAAAACCATCGCGTAAACAGTCCTTCAAAACAGTTACGAAACCCGCCGGTGGAGCACAAGCCCTATCCTCAGGACGGGGAATAAGAAAAACAGAAGAAATCGGCAAGAGCCCGAATAGTATGGACGCTCAAAATTGAGGCATATTTTGTAACCTCCCCTACGTCCCCTACCGGAGGAAACACTACCTCACGCAGAACATAAGACATATTCTCCACCGTAAAGCTATTAACATGAATAGCAGAGGCCGCGGTATGAGATGTGACCGGAGACATTGTCGATGACAAACACCTACCCCGGTGTAATGACCCCGAACTTGCTAAGGGAAGCCGAGACCAGAAGATCGCTACGGTAAAGCTAAAAGAGCGCGGAAGCGGGATTTTGCGTGGTTAAATGGGATCAAGTGATTTAGACTTCGAGCGGACTCTTGAAATAAGCGCTCGAACTCGAAAGATCTCTTAAAATGTCGCTTGGAAACAACATCTATCTCGAACGGATTCCTTGAAACATCGCTTTGAAGATAAACGCTCGACTCGAGCGTCTTTTGAAAACTATCGCTTGGAAAACGTTATAGCGGAAATAAAAGATTTAATGTAAATTGAACAAAGGTGCTTGAGAACTTTTAAAGCGGAAAGAGTTTAAAGCGCTAAAATTAAAACGCTGGGCATATTCGAAAGAAAATCTCTAACCACTTGAGTGAGTGGTTTTTGAAATAATCACTCGGCTTTGAGCGAGCGATCTTTTGTAAAAATCTCTATGATGTAAATCTCGACCTGGCAAATTCCCCTAAATAAAACAGCTCTTTTTAATAAAGAAAACGCTTGACATTGGATAACAGTGAAAAGTAAATCAGATTTTATACATGAAGTAAATTGTTTGGCCACAGCGAAAGAGAGGTACAATTTGTTTAACTGTTACAACTTCATAGCGAACAAATAAAAAAAAAAAAAAGGGAAAGCAAGTTTGGACACCAAATGGACACAAGATGCAAGTATGAGGACTTGCACCACCAAGCTCTTCTTCAAACCTCGAATAACGGCAAAAGCCACCCCGTCATCCACCGCGACGTTGGACCTTCTCAACCTGCACACAGGGAAAACGTGCACAGGACTGAGTACTTTGAAGCACTCAGTGGGCACATGCCCAAATAATTTCATTACCAGCCATATACATAGAGGAACATAGGAGTTTTATAAAGAGCCTATGCCCTTGAAAGCATTTTCTTAATTACTGCGCAGCCTTTACCTTGGTACTTCGCCATTAAATAACCGATCTAGGGAGGTTGGCCGACCTCAACCTCAAACCTCGATCGCTCACCTTGCGGTGAAGTGAACCTTACAATGCACTAACCTGAGCAACACATGCTCAGGCCCGATCGTATCTCAAACAAATGGCACAAAGCCGACAGATAGGCATCGTACATCATAAAACTTTATGGCATGGTAAGCTCTTTAAGGTAACATAAGTATAGCAACTCATAAAATAGCTCGCCTCGGTGGCTGGCCACACGAGGGTTTTAGTTCGAAAGCCCACCTCAAAAGCTGCTAAGTATCCGGCTAGCTGATGCGAGCTAGTTCACCTCTCATCTTTCGGACACCCTTGAGAATGTAAAAAGTGAACATTCATAAGGTATAATTTAAATAAGAACTAAACTCTCTCGAAGTTTAACTTATCGCTCGGGGTTAAGGGTGAGCTTAGAGCGAATTTGTCTACATTTCTCTTTCAAGAAAAACTCTATCAGACTAAGACTTCAAAGTCCTAGTGGAAATTAAGTTTAGGTCTGAACTGGAGTGGTCTAGCTCTTGGATTCTCGCTACAACTTATTCCCATAGGGTGACTTTATTGACTGCAACAACTGAAGTGTTGAGATCCAAGTTGCTGGTTACTTTAATCTTAGACACTCTCCTAGAAACAAAATAACAATGGCCCGACGCTCGAGTATGATGAAAAACTGTGAAGGGATTCTATAAAGTTCTTAATGAACTTTACTTGCCACTTTCCATGCTCGCTATTACATTGAAGGAACATATTAAGGAAATCTAATTCTAACCTTAACTTTACTGGTAGTGCTTTAGTTCTAAAAGATTATCTCAATGAGGTTGATTTAGCTAGAATAACTCAGGATCTAAGGTGTTTCTCACACATAACTTTCATCTCTCAAACTTTATAAAACAATAAGGGGGATTACCTTAGGAAGATTTCGGACTTAGGCTGGTTCTCCTACTCTTCGTTCACCTCCTAGCCTCTAATTCTAGCTTCCTCACTTTCTCTCTCTAAAATTTGGATGAAGTTTGGGAAATGGCAGCAAGGAAATGAAATGCATAAGGATGAGGGTATTTATAGGGGGTGTGGTGACACATTTTCAGAACTAATAATTGTACTTTCTTAAAATAATGCAATTCTATTGGGTATGGCTGTTCTGTGAAAAAGGACGTACGGTATTGGTCAGTCTGGGGTGGTGGCGTATTGCGAAAAAGGGAAAGTTTGACTGATATTGCATTTATTACACACTAAGCTCTTACCTAGTGTGAAACACGCATGCTGGTTGGTTGGTTTGGTTTGACTTGGCACACACACTAAAGCGTCTTTTGCTTCGAGCGGACTTCCTCAAAGTCGCTCCAGGAGGTGCAAACTTATCTCTCTAAAAATCTCTCTAAATTGTCTTACTAACATCGCTCTCAAACTCTCTTTACTCAAACTCGCTCGAGACTCTATTCGCACGGGAGCGCTAACACTCTTAGGTTGAGCAGACTTTCAAAACCGCTTCAAACGCTTCTTACTTAAAATCGCTTTAAAACTTAGCTCACGCAGGAGGGACATCATACTTGGCTCGAGCGAACTTTCACTTATTCCACTCTAGCTGAAGTGGACTTCGAGCTAGCTCTGAACTGATTGGAGCGAACTCACCGGGCTCAAGACTCTTACAACAAGTAACTTATAGCAATAACTTTCAAGTGACAAGAGAAGTCACTTTAGAGCAGTATATCAAAATAAGCATGATCATATTTCAATACAAACGCAAGTAGCCATCTCAAAGTCGCTTGCTCGCATTTTCGCTAAGATCACAAGGGAAAGAGCATACTCTTAACGCAATCAAGCACATCAAGTGCTTTATTACACAAAACAATTCTTAACTTTCTTATATCAAAACATAGCGAAACCTAGTCAACTCATTCTTATCAAAGATATCTAGCAAGAAAGCTCGGCTTCGAGCGAAATTTTATTATAAGCGACTTTTAAAACTTGGGCTGTTACATCCTACCCACCTTAAAAGAAATTTCGTCCCGAAATTTGCTTACCTACTCAAACAACTCGGGGTACTTTTCTAACATCTTCTCTTCAAGCTCCCAAGTAGCTTCCTCTTGACCTTGGTGCTTCCACAAAACTTTTACCGAGGCTATAGACTTGTTTCTGAGTTGCTGTACCTTCCGATCTAAAATTGCTTCTGGTTGGCTCTCGTAGATTAGGTCGGCAGCAAGCTCAACTTCTTCTTGGCGAATTATGGCCTTGGGTCGTACACATACTTGCGAAGCTGAGACAACATGGAACACATTGTGCACGCTACTCAAGCTCGTGGCAAAGCTAACCTGTAGGCAACAAGGCCTATCTTTTCTAAAATTTCATAGGGTCCTATGAAGCGGGGCTTCAAATTTTCTCTCACGCCGAATCTCAATACCCCCTTGAGTGGAGATATCCTCATGAATACTTTGTTGCCCATAGCGAACTGGACTTCGGTCTGTCTAAGGTCAGCATACACCTTTTGCCTATCTTGAGCCTCCTTCATTCGAACTCTTATCTGCCGTATTGTTTCAATCATCTCGCTTATTGCCTCAGAACCTAGCACTTTTCTCTCGCCAACTCCATCGCAATAGAGCGGCGACCTATACTTTTTTCCCATTGAGAGCTTCATAAGGGGCCATACCAATAGTCGCTTGGTGGCTATTGTTGTAAGTGAACTCCACTAACGGCAGAGCGGGCTCTCAATGACCGCTTTGGTCAAACGCTACAGACCTCAACATATCCTCTAAGGTTTGGATAGTCCTCTCTGACTGTCCATCAGTTTAGGGGGTTATAAGCGGAGCTAAAATTTAGCTTGGTCCCCAACTCCTTTTGTAGACTCCTCCAAAATCGTGAAATGAACTTTGAATCCCTATCCGAAGTGATTGACTTCGGCACTCCGTGCAAGCGAACAATCTCTCGCACATACAGCTGAGCGAGCTTTTCTGAAGTGAAAGTTACAGATATAGGAAGAAAATGAGCGCTTTTCGTAAAACGATCTACTATCACCCATATCGCGTTGTTCCCTCTTCTTGATTTTGGTAGTCCTCTCACAAAATCCATAGCGATATGATCCCACTTCCACTCAGGGACCTCTAGAGGTTGCAACTTCCCGTAGGGACGCTAGTGCATCGCTTTCACTTGTTTGCAAACTAAGCATTTTCTCACATGAGCGACAACATCTTTCTTCATTCCTTCCCACCAAAACTTCCCTTTAAGGTCTTGATACATCTTCGTATTTCCGGGATGAGCTGTGTATGGGGTATTGTGGGCTTCACTCAAAATCTCGCTTCTTAGCTCTTCACTTTGGGGTACGTACAATCTTCCGCTCACAGTGATAGCGTTATCTGCTTCCTCTCAAAATGTACCTGGCTTTCCCATTCTTATCTCTACTCGTCTCTTCTCAAGGACCTCGTCCTCCCTTTGTGCTTCAATAATCCTACTCCTCAGGTCGGGCGTTACCAACAACGTAGCGATCACTCTATCGATCGACTCGGGCGGGGGCAAGACCTCTAGATTCATTTTCTCAAACTCCCTCACGAGCATTTCCTCTCTCGAAAGGATGCAAGCGACCTGGGGCGAACTCTTTCGGCTCAAGGCATTGGCTACGACATTAGCTTTTCCGGGGTGATAGTTTATCCCACAATCGTAATCCTTTACTAACTCAAGCCATCTCCTCTGCGTCATATTAAGATCCCTTTGGTCGAAGAAATATTTGAGGCTCTTGTGGTCGGTATATAGATTTCACACCGTACTCCATATAAATAATGCCTCCAAATCTTCAAGGCGTGCACCACGGCGGCAAGATCCAAATCATTGGTCGGATAATTTAGCTCGTGCGGCCTAAGTTGCCGAGATGCATAGGCTATGACTCTTCCTCCTTGCATTAGCACACATCTAAGTCCGCTCTACATACTCCTTGTTCTGCTCGGGGATTGCGAGAATAGGCGCGGTCGTCAACTTCTCTTTGAACCTCTTAAAACTCTCTTCGCACTCCGGCGACCACTCAAACTTCTCTCCCTTATGCAACAACTGGGTAAGGGGCTTTGTTACACGAGAAAATTTTTCAATAAACCTCTATTACCCGACCAATACTATGAAGCTTCGAATCTCATTCGGAGTGGTTGGGACCTTCCAATTTTGAACCGCTTCTACCTTGGTGGGGTCGACTTGAATTCCCTTGGATGACACGATATAACCGAGAAACACCACCTCCTTCAACCAAACTCGCACTTGCTAAACTTAGCGAACAACTTTTCCGCCCTCAACGTTCCTAAAACCGTTCTCAAGTGCTCCTCATGCTTCTCCGGACTCTCCGAGTAAATGAGCATATCGTCGTTAAACATTGGGACAAACTTGTCCAAATAAGGGTCGAATACGCGATTCATCAAATCCATAAACACTCCTGGAGCATTGGTTAGACCGAAAGAGACAACCACAAACTCGCAGTGGCCATAGCGAGTTCGGAAAGCGGTCTTGGGGATATCCTCAGCTCGCACCTTCAACTGGTGGTAACCGGAGCGTAAATCGATATTAGAAAACACGCTCGTTCCTCTAAGCTGATCGAACAGGTCATCCATCCGAGGTAGCAGATACTTATTCTTCAATGTGAGCTTGTTCAGTTCGCTGTAGTCTACGCACATACGCATCGAGCCGTCTTTCTTCCTGACAAACAAGACTGGAGCTCCCCATGGCGAAACACTCGGACGAATAATAACTAAACTCAAAAACTCTTGTAACTGCACCTTGAGCTCCTCTAGCTCCTTTGGTGCCATTCGATAGGGCGCTTTGGATACTGGGGCCGGTCCAGGCTCTAGATCTATAGCGAACCCTACCTTTCAATCGGGAGGCAGTCCGGGCAACTCCTCGGGGAAGACATCGGGGAACTCAGTACGACTTCAACATCATCTATCCTCGGGTGATCTCCCCTTTTCTCTTCCCCACTCACGTAAACGAGGTAGGCCGAATTCCCTCTCCTTATCATATTTTCCGCTTGGATCGCCGAGACAACCGACTTGCGACCTCCCATCGAAATTCCATGGAACATGGTAGCTTCTTGACCGGGTACCCGGAACGAGATTTGCCTCT
Organism: Monarda citriodora; assembly: GCA_028566335.1. Lineage (NCBI taxonomy): Eukaryota > Viridiplantae > Streptophyta > Magnoliopsida > Lamiales > Lamiaceae > Monarda > Monarda citriodora. Next base: position 7,422 of record JAOWBJ010111149.1, on the reverse strand, counting down.
CTTTGTACAAGATCGTAGCGAAGTTCGCGGCTAGCCAATCTATTCCGAGAATCACATCTACGTCCGCTATAAGCAAAACACTGAGAGTTCGTGCAACGAGCTTAAGAGAGCCTATTGCGAGTTCAAGATTAAGGCACTGGTGACTCAGGGTAAGTCTCCCTCCTACCTGTGAGATGACATTCGAAGGAGCTCTTAGGGGTTCAGTAGGCAAATCTAGGTTATCTACACGGGCCTCAGAAATGAAAGAATGCGAAGCTCCGGTATCAAACAAAATCAAAACAGGCACATTGTTGAGAGTTCCCATACCTGCCAAATTGCTTTGGTCCTTAGCGGACTGCTGCTTGGAAGAGCTCGCTTTAGCTTCGAGCTGCTACCTCTAGAATTGGTGGAACTGTTGGTTCTGGGGCGGGAGAGGGGCAATGGGTCCAGGTTGAGCTTGAATGGCACGGAGTTGCTGGGGTGGAGGAGGTGGAACGAACCTTGGGATAGGGTTCGAGTGGATTTGACGGTTAGGGCAATGGCTAGCGAAGTGTCCGGGCCTCCCGCAAGCATAACAATTGTTGCTTCCCACTTGGAAACCTCCTTCATGAAACTGATTGCACCTCGGACAAGGGGTAGGCGCTCGGGTATTTTGGCTAGGCGGGAGTGGATTTGCCGGTCTCTGGAAGGTCGGTGGGCATGGATGACCTTGCCACGACCTCTTTCGGCTGTTGTTTCCACTATCTATCCATTTCTGCTTCTCTCCTTGAACTGGAGTAGGGGCTGGGGAAATCAGTGGCTGTTCACTTGGCATAGCGGCCTCTACGTCCAAAGCTCGGCTTAGGGACTTCGCATAGGACAGACCTCCGTGACTTGCGAGCGGCATTCTGATCTCTGGCTTTAGCCCGGCGCAGAACTTCTCTGCCATGTTTTCGTCCGTATCCACTTGGCTGGGCGCAAATCTTGATTGTTCACAGAACTTGCGGTCGTACTCAGTAGCCGTCATCTCCCATTGCTTTAGGTTATAAAAATCGGCCTTTTTCTGTTTTCAGTAGTTTTTCTGCACATACTTGTCATACACTCCTTCCTTAAATTGCTCCCATGTAAAGTTCGCTAGTTGGTTGGGAGTCATGATCTTCCTTCTGGCTTCCCACCAAAAATTAGCGGATCCGGTCATTTGAAAAGCTACACAAGTCAAGCGCTCTTGGTCACTACACCTTAGGAAGTTGAATATGCGCTCTAAAGCCCCTATCCACAGCTCGACGCTAGCTGGGTCTCCCATCCCATCAAAGACTGGGGGATTCTGACGGAGGAATAGCTCCTCGATCTTCCTATCAGGTGGAGGTGGATTAGCTCCCCAGCCTCCCTCATTGCGAGCGACTCGCTCGGCCCCGGGGATCTCTCCCCTCGGTACTCTTCGTCGCGGCGACATCCTAGAAATTCAACACCCATGAAATCGCTTGTGAGGAGCACATAAAAGAAACACGAGGACCTCGGTCACTCTGAACAATTAATCGCATGCTCGAATAAAGCGGTAAAGGACGACATCATACTTGCGCGACCTCATGCTCTTGTAAGGAAAGACAAGGGGAATACCACCCCGCTCGGTAAACTAAATCGCTTCACTATGTTCCGCAGGCCATAGCAGCCTTAAAACCTATAACCCACCCCTTTCTTTGTGATCTTACGAGCGACCTTCTCTTAAATAGTTTTGGCTATGATCTTCAAGCAACGCTTCGGTGTCAAGCGATCATATAAGTGGTCATTCAAGCTATCTATCTATGTTCAAGCACTTCTCACCCATCATTCCATGTTTTCAAGTAAGTTCGGAAACCCAAGCACAACACATAAGGTCTACGTAGGAACACATAGTCAAGCAAATTGCACATAAATGGGCAAATCTCCCTAAGCAACCAAGGTTCACGTAGGCACGTATGTCACGTAAAGAAGTATTTCACGTAGGCAGAGCACGTTGACAAGCAAGGTAACCAAGTAATCAAGCACCCAAACAGTTAATCCTAGTCAAAACCTTTCTTAGAACGTACCTCAGTCTGTGTTGAGCAGGTCGGGTCGCGGTGACGGGCTTTTGCTGAAGAACCTTATCTTAATCTAGTGGGACAGATATAAACTTAACAAAGAAAAAGACGCTTGGGTTTCAGAGCGAACCTCGCTCTGATACCACTGTTGTAACGACCCCGAACTTGCAAGGTAAAGCCGAGCCCGGAAGATCGCTATGGTAAGGTGAAAAGAGTGTGGAGTCGGAAAAATTTCGTGGTCGAGCGGAAGTAAATAATTGAGACTTCGGCCGGACTCCGAGAACATCGTTCGAAGCTCGAGCGATCTTCGAAGACGCTGGACTCGAGCGGAATGGAAATGTCGCTTGAAAACCATTCGTAGCGAAGAGGAGTTAAAAGCGATTAAAGATCTCTTAGGCACATTTGAACGAAATGACTAACCACCCGAGTGAGCGGTTTAAAAATGAGCGCTCGGTCTTGAGTGAGTGATCTTTGAAATAATCGCTTACTCTCAACGAGCGATCTTTTATAAACATTTGTAATGATATAAAACTCGACTTGGCGAACTCTTAGCTCGGACGGGCACTTTTAAATAAATAAAAGAAAACGCTTAACATTGGATAACCCCTTTTAAGAAAAACTCTTGCCAATAGATAATAGCGAAAAGTAAATCAGATTTCATACATGATGTAAATTGTCTGGTTGCAGCGATAGAGGGTACAAATTGTTTTAACTGTTCACAACTTCATAGGGATCAAATAAAAAGGGAAGCGAGTTTGGACACAAAATAGACACAAGATGCATGTATGAGGATATGCACCACCAAGATCTTCTTTCGAACCTCGAACAACAGCAAAAGCCACCTCGTCACCGCCCTTGACCCTGACCATAACCTGCTCAACCTACACATGAGGAAAACGTGCACAAGGCTGAGTACTTTGAAGCACTCAGTGAACACATGCCCAAACAATTTTATACCAAACCATATACATAGAGGAACATGGGGGTTTAAAAGAACCTATGTCCTTAAAAGCATTTTCTAACTTAATGTGCAGCCTTTACCTTGGTACTTCGCCATATCTGACCTTAAATGAGCCGATCTAGGGAGGTTTGCCGACATCGACCTAGAACCTTGATCGCTTGCCTTTGGGCAAGCGAACTTAAAGTGCACTAACCTCAGCAACACATGCTCAGGCCCGATCGTATCTCAAACAAAGGCACAAAGCCGACAGATAGGCATCATACATTATAAAATTTTATGACATGGTAAGCTCTTTAAAGAAAACATAAGCGTAGTAAATCATAAATAGCTCGCGTTGGTGGCTGACCACATGAGGGTTTTGTTTTGAAAACCCACCGAAAACTTGATAAGTAACCGGCTAGCTGACGCCGAGCTAGTTCACTTCGAGTAACTTGTCTATATTCATCTTTCGAGAAAAGCTCTATCAGAATAAGGCTTCAAAGCCTTAGTGGAAATAAAGTTCAGGTCTGAACTGGATCGAACTAGCACTTCGCTCGGCTTCTCGCTAGCAGCATATTCCTATAGGGTGATTCTACTGACTCAAACAACCGAAGGGTTGAGATCGCGGTACTTGGGTACTTAATCTTAGACATTCTTCTAGAAACGAAAACTAACAATGGCCAGTGACCCGAGTATGGTGAACAACAGTGAAGGAATTATGTGAGAATCTAAATGATCTTTCCTTACTACTTTCCGTGCTCGCTATTACATTGAAGGAAAATCATTAAAGAACTTTATTCTAACCTTAACCTAACCGGTACTGCTTTAGTTTTAAAAGTTATCTTAATGAGTTTGATTTAGCTGAAATAACTTAGGATCTAAGGCATTTCTCACGTATAACTCACATCACTCAATCTTTATAAAACAGTGGGGGCGATTATCTTTGGAAGATTTTCGGGCTTAAGCTGTCCTCCTACTCTCCGTCCACCTTTTTGGCTCTGCTTCTAGCTTCCTCACTCTTTTTCTCTCTAAAATTTGGATGAAGTTTGGGCAATGCAGTAAGGAAATGAAATTCCTAAGGGTGGGGGTATTTATAGGGGTGTGGTGGTACCTTTTCAGAACTAATAATTGTACTTTCTAAAATAATGGAATTATATTGGGTATGGTTGTTCTGCGTAAAGTACGTATGGTATTGGTCAGTCTGGGCGGTGGTGTGTTGCACAAAAAGGAAAGTTTGACTGACATTGAATTTTTACAGCCTAAGCTCTTACCTAGTGTAAAGCACACATGCTGGTTTGTTGGCTCGGTCTAACTTGGCACACACATTACAACGTCTCTCGTTCTTCGGATAAAGACCGCTTCGTTGATTTAACAAACCTATGCCGAGGTTCGAGCGGACTCCTTCGAGCGGACTTTCTCGAAGTCGCTCCAAGAGGTGCAAACTTCTCTCTCTCAGAAATCGCTCATCTCTCTACTCAAACCCGCTCGAGGCTCTGCTCGCTCAAGAGCATTAGCACTCTTAGATCGAGCAGACTTTTTAAAAACCTCTTTAAAACTTAGCTCGCGCAGGAGTGACATTATACTTAGTTTAAGCGAACTTCAACATATTCCGCTCGGGGTTAAAGCGGACTTCGAGCTAGCTTCGAACTGATTGGAGCGAATTCACTGGACTCAAGATTCTTACAACAAGTAACCCATAACAATAACGTTCAAGTGACAAGCGAAGTTACTTTAGAGCAATAAATCGAAATAAGCATGAACATAATTCAACACAACCACTAGACATAGCCATGTCAAAATCGCTTGCTCGTATTCTATTCGCTAAGGTCACACGGGAATGAGCATACTTTCAATGCAATCAAGCACATTAAGTGCTTCGATAACCACAAAAACAAATATTAACTTTCTTAAAGCAAAACATAGTTAAACTTAGTCATCTCATTTTTCCAAGGATATCTAGCAAGAGAGCTCGACTTTCGAGCGAAATTTTATTATAAGCGACTTTTAAAACTTGGGCTGTTACAAGCTCTCGCCAGAGCAATAGAGTCAAAGCGACCCATTCGTATTGAACTCAAAGCGAGTGCTCGCTATGAATCCCATGCGACAGACTGTCAAGGAGTCATAGCAACTGCTAAGCACCAAAAGATAAAGCAACCGCTTTCTCTATTTCAATGCAATCCCGTACTGCTTGAAGTTACCTCACACTTAACATCTTTTATCGTTAAGAGGAAGCAAGCGCCCGTGAAAGCTTGAAAGCAAGTGTATCGAGCTTTGATTCTTTATCGTCCGTGAAAGCAAGCGTACTCGAACTTGGAACCTCTTCGGTCACGAATATTACCCACTACCATTCGGCCAAACACAAACACACTATTTATTTATGTAGTAGTATTTGTTTTCTTTATGAGGCTTTTATTGCACATATATTTTGATATTGTCGTTTTTGTTCGTGTAAATTAGTACTTTAATTATATAAAATTGTCAGTTAAAAATGACATTTATATTCATTAAATAATTATGTTAAAAGCTGATACTTTTACTCGTGTAAATCATCACTTTTATTATATATGATTGACATTTTGTACTAGACTCGCCATTAGACCGTACTCACCAAAGTATGCCACATTTAAATTTGGATAATATAAGCTATTATGATGTTGGAATATTGGGTTAAGGGGAAAGATATCGTTAGTGTTTTGATGAATCGCAAAGCCTTAGCTCATTGTATTAGAACCCTAAGTGTTTTGATAGACACTTGTAATTTTTAATGTATTAGAATGCTCATCTGTGAGGAAGCCTCAGTTTTTCCACTTATATTTTTCGAAGATTTTGTCAAAGCTCCATAGTGATTTAGTCTAAAAGCAACTGAATTCAAATCGACCAGTCAAAGAGACAGACAGTTGATCATAGTGATGCTATAGAGAGAAGAAAACGTTTGATCAAAATGAAGCTCAATATTTTTCTAAGTATCGCATGTGGTCCTGCTTAGAGCAATGCGATGAAGTCAAGAGCGATGACCTGTTGAATCGAAGCAATCGCTATTGCTTTTCCATGACACGGAAAGAAAGCGATTTGCCTTCATAGTCTAAGTGATCGCTAGCTCCCACCAGAGCAATAGAGTCAAAGTGACCGCTCGTATTGAACTCAAAGCGAGTGCCCGCTATGAATCCCAAGCGACGGACTGTCAATGAGTCATAGCAACTGCTAAGCACTAAAAGATAAAGCGACCGCTTTCTCTATTTCAAAGCGATGTCGTTCTGTTGGAAGTTACCTCACACTTAGGACCTTCTATCGCTAAGAGGAAGCAAGCGCCCGTGAAAGCTTGAAAGCAAGCGTATCGAGCTTTGATTTTTATCGCCCGTGAAAGCAAGCTTATCGAGCTTTTATTTTTAATGATATATTCAATTTATTTATTTATTTATTTGTCGAGTCACGGGGAACTCAAATTTGGGACCTCTTCGGTCGCGATATTACCCACTACCATTCGGCCAAACACAAACACACTATTTATTTTTTCAGTTTTATGATTTCTACATTAATGTCTAGAGTATTAAAATATAACAATTTGAAAAATCGAACAAAATAATCAACAAGTGAGCAAATGGAGATAGCGCCTGCGAAAGTGTCCACCGTTGGGGGAGTAGCATATAATTTCTCATGACAATAAATTATAAAAATTCCATTTTAAATTGTAAGTAAGAGATAGCTAAATTACCTTATAAAATTTATGTATAATACCCTATGCTAGGCATAGGAGAGACGAAAAAAGAAAGAAGACGCATCAACATCTAATTAAACGTTAACCATTTGTAATTATGGAGATGGAGACGTTTTCTTTTTAGACTTTTAAGTACAGTACTACGGAGTATATTTGCTATTTATGGAGGATTTCTCACTTGATGCTCATTTTGTGATTAAAAAAATGAAATGTAAACAAAAAACGCAAAGGAATCCCAGATCAATAAAAAATCTCTTACAACAAATCACTCCATCATTTGTTTGTTTATAATTTCTTTTAATAGTAAAATAAAAAATATTATCTCCCATTTTATATAAAGCGTATTCGTTTTTACTTCACAAACAAGTGGTTGTCATGTTTTCTAAAAAAACTGGTTGACATTCTTCTTTATATAACTACTACAAACGTGGCGTAGTAGTTATATAAAGAATTCGATGGGGTAGCCGAGCCCTCCTGGCTTCGCTAAAAATACTAGGTACGCAGCGACATAGTATTTTCAAGGTACAAGTACATGTATGAGACATGCACTACCAATAGAATTCGATGTCCATTTTCACTTGACGAAAGCCCGCCGAGTCACTCCGCTCCAACCTATTCAACTTACACATTGTGGAAATAATATGTAGGTTGAGTACAAAAGTACTTAGTGGACAGATGTCAAATGATTCTATTGTCAAACCATACATACAAATGAAAATAATAGGGGTTTTCTTAAAAGGCCTATGTTCACT
>JAOWBJ010111047.1:0-14011 GCA_028566335.1 Monarda citriodora | reverse complement strand
ATTGCCGAGGATATGGATGGTGGACTCTTCTTCAAGGAGGCAGAGAGGGCATGCGGTGGAGGCCATGTGTATGCCTCGGTGAGCAAGATTTGAGGTTGTGGGTAGACCGTTATGAAGGATCCTCCAAGCAAGAAAGTTGACCTTTTGAGGTGCCCAAGAGTTCCAGTCCAGAGATATAGAAGGAGTTGAGGAGTAAGATTTTTCAATGAGAACTCGAATGCTCTTGACTGTGAAGGTACCGGAAGGGGTCAGTTTCCAAGTCCAAGATCGCGCGGGGGCTGGACTGTCGTGGTTGAACAGACGCGAGGCTGGAAGGAAAAGCTCCTGAAGGTTGATGCCGAAGCTGGAAAGATCTCGACTGATTTTTGAAATCTGTTTCCATGGACTGGCGAGTGACGATTGGGGAATAAAATCTTGGTGGCTGCGGTTTTTGAGATGGATAGCGAGAATGATATTCCTCCATAAGCTCGAACTTTCGGTTTTTAGCCTCCACCACCATTTAGCAAGCATCGATAAATTGAGGGCTTGGAGAGATCCGAAACCCATACCTCCGTATTCTTTGGCTGCGGTGAATTTCCTCCACGCGACCCACTGCATTTTGGTATGATCATTTGTCTCGCCCCAAAAGAACTTTCTCCGGATTCTCTCGAGAGTATTTATGACACCGATTGGAGCCTTGAAACAGGAGAAGAAATATGTGGGCAGTGAGTTTAATACGGACTTGAGAAGTGTGATTTTACCTCCGAAAGATAGCGACTTCGATTTCCAATGGGCGAGTTTTGAGTTGAAGACCTCTATGACGGGCTTCCAATTTCTTGCGAGGTTCATGTTGCAGCCGACGGGAAGACCGAGGTGGGTAAGGGGGAAAGTCCCGCGAGCACAGCCGAGGAGACGGGCCATAAACTGAACTTGATGATCATCGACCCTTATACCGTATATGCTGCTCTTCCGCTGATTTACTTTGAGTCCCGAGGCGAGAAAGAAGCATCTCAATATGCGTTTAAGAGCCATTGCATTGTCCAGCGCCCAGTCTCCGATGAAAACGACATCGTCTGCATAAATGAAATGGGAAATAGTGAAAGAAGGGGAACCAAGAGTGAGTCCTCTAAAGAGTCCATCACTGCACGCTTTCCTCATTATGCTTGTGAGAGCCTCCATAGCTATAATGAAGAGAAAGGGGGATAAAGGATCACCCTGCCGAAGCCCTCTAGAGCAAAAGAATTCCTGCGTTGGAGAACCGTTAACGAGAACGGAGGCCTTTGCAGATCGAACTAAGGAAGAGATCCAGTTTCTCCATTTCGCTGGGAAGTTCATTTGGATCATAATGGATTCAATGAATGACCAGTTGATGGTGTCGAAGGCTTTCTCGATATCGACCTTGTAGAGAAAGGATTCGCGATGTCGTTTTTTCAGCCATGGTATGATTTCGTTGATGGAGAGAGGGCCATCAAGGATGCTTCTGCCCGCTACAAAAGCCGTTGTTCATCGGAAATTAGGTGGGAGATGATGGGTTTGAGGCGATTGAGAAGGACCTTTGACACGAGTTTGTTGAGAATGCCGATAAGACTGATTGGGCAGTAGTCAAGGAGGCTGCCGGGGTCTTTCCCTTTAGGGATGAGAGCTATGAAAGAGGAGGAGCAACTTGGGTGGAGGGTCTCTCCATGATAGAAATGGTCGAAGGTAATCCGCAGGTCTTCCTTGAGGAGATTCCAGAATTTCCGGATGAAAGACATATTAAAACAATCTAGTCCGGGGGCACGATTCCCGTCGCAGGCTAGGACAGCCTCGTGGATTTCCTGGATCGAAAACGGTTGAGTTAATGCGGCAGCATCCAGGTGGTTTAACTTGCGAAGATGGGGGCAGATTAGGGTTGGTCTTTGCGGCGTGGGCTCGGTGAATTTGGTGCTGAAGAAGGAGTGGATGTGCTCCTTAATCAGTGGAGGGTTGGAGATCCAATCATTGTCGACTCGGATGCCGTGGATACGGTTGCTGCTCGTATTTGCGTTTATAACGCTGTGAAAGAACTTCGTATTCTCATCGCCGGCTTTTGCCCACCGGTTCCTCGATTTCTGTTTAAGATCCCTCGACTTCATGTAATCATGGTTTTGGATAGTGAGCTTACATGAGATTCTTTCCTCCGTTTCCTCCTCAGTGAGTGTCCTGCTCTCGGCTAGCAGATCCAAATTTTCTAGTTTGGTAATTTTCGTTCTGATATCCTAATCCATATTGGCATAATACGAGTTTCTGTGTGAGTGAGAGAAGCGTCGGTGGTTTCTTCTCCGAGAAGAAACAACGTAGACTTCAATTTTCAAAGTGTTATTCGAGAATTCAAATCCGTTCTTAGGGCCCACGCATTCACCGGAATCGAGGAACGGAATATTCTCTAGTAATCTAAACTTGTACGTTGTTCCTCCACGACGATAATGGTATATTTCATTTCTTAATTGATTATGTGCATTCCATTACAACAATTGATTCAGATCCAGATCAAATCGGTACGCCATCGATTGGCGTTTTCCTTCCGTAGTATTTCATAAGAAAAATACTTAATTTTTTTAGTTTAAAACATGATAGGATATGACCCAACTATCTCGGTCTTGGTCCAATTTCAAGCCTAATAAAGATGGCCCTCCATCGAGATGATTCGGCCCATGAAGTTCGGCCCAACTCGACAAGACCTCAAGTAGATGTTGGATTACTTGGAAGATCAAGGATATCTAAAAGATCAAGATCAAAGTTATCCAAAAGATCAAGATTAATCCAAGTAAATAGGCCCAAACAAAGGGATAAGGCCGATCCTAATTAGTATTGCAGTAGGATTAGACTCCTCAAACATGTAAAACTCTATACTTATAAATAGAGGGTAACATAGATGAGAGATACACACTCTTGTGATCACAAATATAATACACGATATTTCTTTCTCCCCGTGGATGCAGATCCAAAACTAAGGATCGAACCACGTAATTCCTGTCTTCTTTTTTACTTTGTTGTTCGATCTCTTCTCTCTCAAAACCGAGATCTATCACTGGCTCCGTCTGTTGGAATGTTTTAAATTTTTCGTGTTTAACATCTTTTTAAGTTTTGAGAGAACGATCATGGCAAGACCGTCAAAATCGAAGACCACTGTTGCCGGAGAAGGGGTGGATCCCAAGGCCACCATGCAACAACCGGAGAAAAACGCAGAAAAGTAACCCAAAAAGCAACCGGAGAAGAATTCGGAGAAACAGCCAGTGAGGGATCCAAGCCCCGAACGTGTCTCGCATGAATTGGATTATTATGTCCATGATCCAAGTGACGAGTTCATCGAGGGGTCTCCTTCATAGAAAAATAACGGCGAGCAGGATCCTAACCACCTCCCGGCCCAAAGCATTGACGAGGCAATCAAGGGTTTTCTTGAGAAAAATCGTGAAAAGCTCGCTGAATACTTGCGCCGGGGACAAGGTCCACATCAGCCTCGGAAGGAGGGACCTCGTCCTCGGAGTCGGCACGAGGAGGGTGCGGTCTCTTCTCACCCACAACGCACCCCCGAGCCGAGCCTGAAGGTACTAAGTAAGGATGAAAGGCAGCACTCCGGTAGACGAGACCGAAATTACCGGGGAGAGAATCGAGATCAAACTCACCAACCACCAAGAGATCAACATCGTATGCGCTCCCCATCCGACGACGAACTTGAGTTCGTTGGGGATGGATTCGATAAGTATGGACGAATTTTCACACCGTTCAGCGACAGGATACTAAATACGCCTCTGTCGGAGAAGTATCGAGTACCCAACATCCAGCCATATGATGGGATGAGAAATCCGCAAGATTTCTTATCACAGTACAAGTACAATGCGATCAACCAGAACCTCAGCGGCATACACATGTGCAAGTTGTTTCCGGAACTATTGATCGACAATGCGAGGAGATGGTTTGACAGCTTACCGCCTCGTAGCATCAAGTCATATCGAGGCTTAATGCAAGCTTTCTACCGGAGATTCTTCCAGAAGGCCGAGTCCAAGGTCACTTCGGCCCACTTATTAATTATCCGACAAGGACGAAACGAGCCCATCAGTGACTTTATGACTCGTTTTGTCCAGGAAAGCTTGAAGGTCGAAGAAATCAACGACCTGCTGCTTATCTCCGCGTTCCAGAATGGCATCCTGCCTGGTGCCCTCTACAAGGAGATAGTCCGGGCTGAACCTCGAACAACCTCGGAGCTATGGGATATAGCAGATCGGTTCGCCAGGGTAGACGACGTTGATCGCAGGAAGCGAGAAGCTGAGAAGGGCGAGCCATCGGAGAAGAAGAAAGGCGAAGAACGAGGCCGAGGTGGTCGTGATGACCGAGACCAAGGCCGACGTAGTGTTCATGATCGCATGCAACAAGGTCCTCTAGAGTCCAGGCTTGGACCTCGGGTAGACAACGCCCCCAAGCCTGGGCAACAGTGAACTCCCCTCACCAAGTCTAGAGCAGAGATCTACGAGCTCCATGCCAACCTGTTCGACCCACCGCGTCCAATGCTAAAAGGGTCCAAGCGTCGGTCCAAAGACAAATACTGTGCATACCACGAGGACCACGGTCATGATATGGAGGAGTACCGCGACCTTATTACCAATATTGAGAGTCTCGTATAGGATGGTACTCTCAAAAAGTACCAACTATCCCAAAGGAGGAGCAATGGAAAAAGAAAAAGCCGACAACGAGGAGAGGAGGATGCAACATCGAGGCCGAGAAGAGGCCGAAGCAAGACCCGGAAGGAGTGAATGATGCACCTCCTTTCGACGGGGTCATTACTGCCATAACCAGACTTCCATCCGCGGCAACAAAATCTTCCCTTAAGGCCAAGCTCGAGGACCACCAAGGGAGGAACCTGTTCATAAGCGGTTTAAAGGAGACGAGACTATCACATTCTCGGAGAAGGATCCAGTACCAACCATCGTCCCGCACCAAGATGCCTTGGTGATCCAAGCCGGAGTCGCTAACAAACTAGTGCACCGGGTATACGTGGACAGTGGTGCCTCGGTAAGTGTTCTTTTTAAAGAATTCTTTGATAAGTTAGGACTCGAGGAAGCCCGTCTTGCACCTTCTCCGTTACCACTTTGGAGTTTTGTGCAAGAAGAGACCCGTCCGGAGGGAGTCATATCACTCCCGGTTATAGCACGGAACGCCCCTACGAGCTCGACCGGGATGATCCATTTCTTCGTCGTTAAAGCCTCCTTGCCCTACAACATCATATTAGGGCGAGATTGGCTGAATGCGGTACGAGCAGTTTGTTCAACATACCACTTCACCATCAAAATCCCCACAAAGGGAGGAATTGCTGTAGTGCGGGGTGATAAAAAACAGGGCCAATGAATGCATGCAAGTTGCCCTAAGAGGAGCTGAGACGCCAGCTCAGCACCCACAGGCATAGCAATCACAGAAGCCCCGATTAGGGACGGACAAAGACTCACCCGCGCTAGACAAGCTGACAGACGATGTCCCACTAAGCAATGACGACCCCTCCAAAGTTGTCAAAGTGGGCTACGCAGGTACCCCTCAGCTCAGAGAGAGGGTTATCTCGTTACTGCGCGAATACGGCGACGTCTTCGCTTGGTCACCACTGGATATGACCGGAGTGTCCCCCATCATCATCATCACTCACCGGCTGAATATCGACCCCGACATCAGGTTGGTAAAGCAAAAGCAGTGTCTCTTCGCATATGAGAGGAACAAGGTCATACACGACGAAGTGCATCAACTTCTTGATGCATGGATACTCTTCGAAGTCAAATCTTCGACTTGGATTGCGAATCCTGTGATGGTGAAGAAGGAAGCCGGAGGATGGCGCATGTGCGTGGACTACACTGACCTCAACAAGCACTGCCCGAAGGATTGCTATCCCCTCCCCAACATAGATAAGAAAGTAGAAGCCCTTGTAAGCTATGAGACTTTTTGTTTCTTAGATTTGTATAAGAGTTACCACCAAGTCCTTATGAGTGAGGAAGATGCCCCCAAAACGGCCTTTATCACGGACTTCGGTATTTTTGCTTATAAAAAATGCCCTTTGGCCTTAAAAATGTTAGGGCCACCTACCAATGTCTCGTAGATAAGATTTCTAAATCGCATATTGGTAGGATAGTCGAAGTTTATGTAGAAGACATTGTCGTCAAAAGTAACCAACATGCAACTTGTGCGGATGATCTTAAGGTCGTCCTCGAAATACTTCGGCGGGTGAACGTGAAGTTGAACCCAAAGAAGTGCACCTTTAAGGTTCGGTCCGGAAAGTTCTTGGGATGCTGGGTGACAAAGGAAGTGCTGAAGGCTAACCCCTCAAAGGTCTGAGCTGTACAGAATATGGTGATGCCGACTAAGGTACATGATGTTCAGCGCCTTACTGGATCTTTGGCCGCGCTCAGCCGATTCCTTTTACAGGCTGCCGAGAAGCAGCTTCTTTTCTTCAAAGTTCTAAAAAAGGCGCCGAACTTCATCTGGATGGACGAACACAAATCAGCCTTTGAGGAGCTCAAGAAGTACATCGCTAAGCTCCCAACCCTATCTGTCCCAAAGGAAGGTGAATTACTCTCATTGTCCTCGCAGCCTCGGACGAAACCATAAGTGATGTCTTAGTAAGAGAAGAAGGACGTCGACAACATCCAGTTTACTTCATTAGTAGGGCCCTGAAATCCCATGAGACGAGGTACCAACCTTTGGAAAAGGTTGCACTGGCCCTAGTGAATGCTGCAAGAAGACTCCGACCTTACTTCCATGCACATGAAGTACGAGTTCTGAGCGATCTGCTACTCCGACAAGTCCTAACAAAGCCGGAAGCCTTGGGTCGAATTGCAAAGTGGGCAATTGAGCTGGGAGAACACTTCATCTCATTTTGCCCACGCAAAGCTATAAAAGGACAAGTCCTGGCAGACTTTTTGGTGGAAACTCGGTCTACCCCTACTCCCAATGCCGAGGTCGAACAACCCAAAAGCACTTCGGCTGCCGACCAGGAACAGATTGCACCCAAAGACTGCTGGCAGATGCATGTAGATGGAGCTTCAGTATAAGCGGGAAGCGGAACGGGGATAATTCTCATCGACCCCGAAGGGAAAGAGCTCATGTATTCACTCTGGTTCACCTTCCCCACCACCAACAACGAAGTAGAATACGAGGCATTGATCGCGGGACTTCGGTTGGCAAAAGAACTAAAGGTACCAGCTTTAAAAGTTTATAGTGATTCACAAATCATTGTAAACCACATGCTAGAAACCTACAAGGTCCAAAGTGAAAGGCTGAAGAAGTACCTCGAAAAAGCTAGGCAGCTGAAGAGCACGTTCACCTACTTTGAACTACTCCGCATACCTAGAGGAGAGAATATTCGAGCCGACGCATGAGTAAAATGTTGTCCTCCCCAAGCGCTTCTCTAGTTGAAGAAGTCTTACACAGAAGTATAGATGAGGCCAAAGTGGCCGTACTCACTTAGGAACCGAGCTGCATGACCCCGATCCAAAATTATTTGGAGAAGGGCGAACTATCCGACGACAAGACAGAAGCTCGTAAAATCATGAGTAGGTCATTAAAATACTTTCTGCAGGATGGGGTGCTCTATAGAAGATCGTACATGCAACCTCTTCTCAGATGTGTGGGACCGCACCAAGCAGATTATGTTCTACGAGAGATTCATGAAGGATCATGTGGGAGTCATATTGGAGCTCGTACTCTCTCAATGAAGGTGCTGCGATGGGGATACTATTGGCCCACGATGGTACATGACTCAGTGGACCTCGTCCAAAAGTGTCCTAAGTGCCAGGCCCACAGGACAGTACCGAGGTTACCTCCTAATGACCTCGTCGGAATGCAAAGTCCCTGGCCATTCATGCAATGGAGTATCGATATTGTGGGACCGTTTGACACAGCTCCTGGCCAACTCAAGTTCTTAATAGTGGCCATTGATTATTTCACGAAGTGGGTTGAAGCCGAACCGCTGGCCAAGACACAAGTAAGAATGCTCAAAACTTTGTGTGGAAAAACATCGTATGCCGGTTCGGAGTACCTCACATTTTGGTCTCGGACAATGAGACACAATTCACAGATAAAGTGTTTGTAGACTGGTGCCGCGAACTCAATGTCCAACAAAGATTCACTTCGGTAGTCCACCCCCAAGCTAACGGGCATACCGAAGTGACGAACCGAACTATTGTCCGAGGGCTCAAAGCACGCCTCGACCAAGCTAAAGGCGATTGGGCGTCCAACCTTCCTCAAGTCTTGTGGTCATACCATACCACACCTCGTACATCAACAGGTGAAACACCCTATAGCCTCGTTTATGGCACCGAGGCGGTCATTCCGGTCGAGATGTGACTGCCAAGTCCTCGGACTATAAACTTCTGAGCCAATGGGAATGAAGAGAGTTTGAGGGCCAATTTGGACCTCCTCGAAGAACAACGAGAGCTCGCTCACATCAAAGAAACCCACTGCAAACATCAAGTAGCTCGGTGTTACAATCAAAGAGTCCGTTCCCAATAATTTCAAGTGGGCGACCTTGTCCTTCAAATTAATGAGATCAACAAGGCTGAGAAGTTAGGGAAACTAGAGGCCACTTGGGAGGGACCCTACCAAGTAGAAGAGAACCTTGGCAAAGGTTCTTACCGCCTCTCCCGTATGGATGGCGAGCTGATCCCCCGAGCCTGGCACATTTCCCATCTTAAAAAGTACTACGTGTAAGAGGATGTTTTATTTTATGTCGTTCTAGGGTCATTATGTCTAGAATTAGGATTGAAATTTCTCTCAATTTCTTTAATAAAACATTATTTCGTGCATATATTTATAGTTGTCCAGTCTTGCATCTCCTCTTACATAATGTGCATTACACTCACACACCTCTAAGTTTATCATGTCCTATGACAAACGAGGCTACCCTCTCAAGTTCGGTACTTATTGTACCAACCGAGGATAATTAAAATGCGCATAAAAGGGGACCACCCCTCCCGATAAACCTTGGAAGAACAGGCACTCAAGTTTTTCGAACCCAAGTTTGAAAAACCCCTTTTTAAGTTCGGCAGAATTTTTAAGTTCGTCGAACACTTCTTTAACAAGTTCTAAGAACACGTAAGTTCGAAGAACTGTAGATGTACTCGGTAAACATTGTAGTTAATTGAGCTATTAATTAAAATGTTGTGGTAAAAGTTCTTGCACATTTTTAAAGAACATTCACAATTTCAAAGAATAAGTTCGGCCATTAAAGGCATGAACATTCAATACATCAAGATTGGAGAATCCACAAATTTCATTAAGTAGATATACAAGTCCTACACTGAACCCGAAGGTTTACTGAAGCTAAGCCATTTACTTGTAACATCCTTATTAAGGATGTCATCTATGTTGATACGACCCCGGCCCCGTCCCCCAACTTGTCCTCGGCCTCGAACTGCTGCGCCTCGGCCTCGAGAACTTGAGGCTCCCTGGCTTGTACCAGACCGAGCTCGTTTATTAAAAGCTCGTTCAAGCTCCTCGGCAAGCTGTCGCTTGAAGTCTTCCGAATAATGGACTTCAGAACGAGAGTTCGGCCTTTGGAGGGCCTCCACTGGGGCATACTTATCAAGGAGCCGTTGGAGCTTCGGCTTGCGCTCCATCACGCATTTATAAATGCTCGCCATGTCTCTCAGCACAAGGATCTGCCTGTCAAACTTCGGCGACAACAGCCCATGCTCGGACTTGGTCTTAAAGCATTCTTTGGCATGCTCAGTTAATTCACTTCGGACGTCGCTAATTGTCAGTCTACCTCGCTTCAAGATCAATGCCTCGTACTCAGCATGCTCCTCAATGATCGCCTTGACATCTTCATTAGCTATCTTGAGCTTCTCCTCTAACTCAACAAAGCGAGTGTATAACTCGTCGTACTTGGTCTGCTGATCTATAAATTTGACATCAGCCTCCTCCGAGTATGACGAGCTATCCCTTGCCAGTACATCACCTCACCATGTTTCTTGTTGACGAGGTCGTGCAATTGCCGAAGATCAGCTGACTCGGGACAAGTAATACCAGTCTAATAAAGTGCAAGAAAAGAACACATTCAGATATTGACGAAAAATTCTTTTATTAAGGTACGATGGCCAAAAAGGGGTCGGCACCCTAAAGGTGCCGAGGTACAGAAGGCCCTACAAAAAAAAAGTACAATTAGGAGCCGACCTCGGCTCCGTCGGCCCCAGGAACTTCCTCTCCTCGCTGGCCAGCAGTTGGCACATCGACGCTCTGAAGATAGCCGGTCTCCACCAGCATCTTCTCCAGCCCGGCATCGCGGTCAACTCTGCACCCCCTCATCGCCTCGGCAGTCAAGAAGGTATGTGTGGACACCAAGGCCTTTACCACATGGAACTTATGGATTCCCTGGGTAAGGACCTTCGCGTAGTCCCGCATGATGTCGTCGGAAGAGGTGTCCTTGTGGCCATACATGGCCAAATCCAGAGTGGGGAACTCTCCGGCCACCTCCTCCAGCTTGCGGGAGACAGCAGAGGAGTTAACCACCTCGGCCAGTTCAGCGGCCAGCTCTCCGAACTGGCTGGAGAAGAAGACCTGCCTCCAACATCTCTCCCTAGGAGGCGGCGGCTTCGGCCTCCCGGCTGCGGATGGAAGCCAGTTCGGCCCGCAATGATTCCACTTCGGTCTTCGACCGCTCCAGGGCTGCCTCCCGACGCCGTTCCTCGGTCGACCAGGTGGACTTCGTCTCCGCCTCCCTCTCGGCGGCCCCCCTAGCAAAGGCCTCGGCTTCCCTCGCCTGGGAGACTAGCTTGGCACTAGCCTCCTCTAGGGCCTTGATCGGCCCCACCAGCCCGGCCACCACCTCCAAGGCCTTTATCAGCCCCGTGAGCCCGGCCACCACCTGTACACACAAGTCGCCGGTGTTTGCCTTACGCATGAATAATACCACACAAGTATTACCTCGGATAATGGTCGGGAAAGAGTAGTGGACACTGTGCTCTCCACATCAATGGGGACTACGGAGATAGGAAGCCTCGTCGGCTTCAACTTCTTCGAGGAGTCACCCTCGGTGGGTTTCTCGGACACCGACTTCGGGGGAGAAAGCAGAACGTCCATCATCGGGACGGACGTTGCCTCAGATTCCTCCATCCTCGGCCTCTTTCCGGAAGTCTTCTCGGCGAAATTGCTCACTGCCAAATAAACGAAGTCAGTACTTATAAATAGAAGAATAAAATAGAAGAAGAAAAAATCCTCACCTGCCGGTGGAGCCCTCGAAGTACGAGGGTTTGTACGAGGTTAAGCCCGCTTCACGAGGTCAAGGTCCTCGTACGCGTCCTCGACGATCCCCCTCTTCACAAGGGGATCGACGAGGTCATCAAGGGACTTATCCACACTCGGCGAAGTGAGGGTGCCCTCTACCCAGGGGTACTCCCCAACCCCTTCAACTTTACAGAAGAAAATATCTTTTGCCAGTTCGGCACCTTAGACCTCGTCTCGACTTTGAAGTCGGTACGAGGATGAAGATAAAACCAACCCTTGCTAGCCTTGGGTTGGTATAGCCTAAGTAGCACACCGATTGACAGGGTCACTCCGGTTCGGTGTGCCTCGACACCAACACCTACAAGTTGCTGAATGGCATTCGGTGACAACTTCCGTAAGGCAGTCCAAAAAATTGCAAAAATTCCGCAAGAGCGGAATACAGAGGGAATCTCAACCCATTACGAAGGTGATCTTCATACATGGTGATAAATCCGATCAGAGGCGAACAAGCTATATCCTCCGACCGAGAGATTAACACAACGGACTTCACAGGAAACAGGAAATCCTTGGCCAAAGCCCAGATAAATAGATCAGAAAGAATGGAGGCGGTTTCAACAATCAACCCCAACGCGGAAGTTACCAGAAAACAGAAATTTAAATCTACCGATGAAGCCCCCGATTACAAACCCCCTTATTTTTACAAAATCAGAGTAAGTGGTGGAGGAAGAAGAACAAGCCATGTTAACTTACTTGTGATCGGAAGAAGCGGAGAGTTGGTCGGAAAGTTTTTTTGTGGAATCAGACAATCACCACCACTGTTTAGAGAGTTCTAGCGCCTATTGTAGAAGATAATTGCAAATGAGAAGAATATTTGGAAATAAAGGAATTAGCGTATTATATACGCCTCCAACAATCCCCTCAACCGTCACCTTTTCGGCTTTCCGCAGCTTTATCGGGATACGGAACGGCGCATTTAATGCACCTGACATGGCGTGTTTTCAGCCTCGGCGACACTTCACCTTCCACACCTCGGTGCATAAGTTACCTCGTCCCTACGAGGAGGGGGTAACGTACCTCGTATAACAAAAGACTCGGTATATAAGTTACCTCGTCTTTACGAGGAGGGGATAACATAAATCTCTTCGTCCAAGGACGATCCTTGTACTTCAGTTACCCCGTCCTTACGAGGAGGGGGTAACATTCTTTTATTACCTCGTCCTCTCAAAGAGGGGTATTTCTTTTTTACCTCGTCCTCGTAAGGAGGGGTACTTCTTTTTACCTCGTCCTCTTAGGGAGTGGGTACTTCTTTTTATCACATCCTCTTAAGGAGAGGTACTACTTTTTACCTCATCATCTCAAGGAGGGGTATTTCTTTTTTACCTCGTCCTCGCAAGGAGTTGTATTTTTTTTTTTTACCTCGTTCTGTTAAGGAGGGGCATTTCTTTTACCTCATCATCTTAAGGAGGGGTACTTGATTTTTACCTCGTCCTCTATCTATCCTCGTACCCTATTCCTATTTTTTTTTGGAGGGGGCTCTGATAGGATACGGCCTAACTACCTCGGCCTCGGCCCAATCTCAGGCTCAATAAAGATGGGCCTCCATCGAGATGACCTCGGCCCATGAAGTTCGGCGCAACTCGACAAGACCTCAAGTAGTGGTAGGATTACTCGGAAGATCAAGGACATCTAAAAGATCAAAGTTATCCAGAAGATCAAGATTAATCCAAGGAGATATGCCCAAACAAAGGGATAAGGCCGATCTTAATTAGTATTGTAGTAGGATTAGAGTCCTCAAACATGTAAAATTTTGTACTTATATAGAGGGTAACATAGATGAGAGACACACACTCTTGTAATCACAAATATAATACACGATATTTCTTTCTCCATTCTTTCTCCCCGTGGACGTAGATCCAAAATCAAAGATCGAACCACGTAATTCCTGTCTTCTTTTTACTTTCTTGTTCGATCTCTTCCTCTCTCAAAACCGAAATCTATCAAAACATATCCTAGATTTTGGTGGAAATACGGTCGATAAAAAGTGTTTTAAGTTTCGGTGAAACATGTGTCGGAAAAAAAAATCCAAAAATTCGTAGATGGAAGGAGTAATATTTTCTCCGTTTTTTTTCCATTTTAGAGACTATATGATAATGCAAGTGGGATTATTACGAGATAAAAATTCACCATTTTACTATCCCTGATTTTTTTTATATCAGGCAAATGCAATACAAAAACTCACAAATACGCACCCAATGTCATTCGATACCTGCACATTTTGATCGTACGAAAAACATCTTACCAACTTGAATTTTGAATTGTGATAGTCGGGGATAATAGAAAAACCATCTTCATTACCTCTTAAATCATACATCACCTATCCTAACATTTGCTTTTGATTCTATTAATCATAGTTTTGATCTTATATGATACTCCTATTGTATAGTCTTACAAATTAAAATCTGCCTACGCTTTCTCAAATATAAAAAATAAGAACTTTAACATGGTACCACTTTTGAATTTAAAACATGATTTTATAAATGATGATCAAGTTCATCTTCTTTCTCTCTACCGTTTTAATTGTTTATGTTTCATTATTATCACGTACTATATAATTATTCATTAAAATAATAAAAGTTTTATCTCATAATTTGTACTCCCTCCGTCTTGGTAATATTGAAATTTTTTTGTTTTGGCACGGAAACTAAGACGAGAGAGTTGATTGTTTTGTAAGGGATTTAATTAAGGGTATATGAGTCTTTTAGCTTGTAAAAAGTTACCAAAATTAGAAAGGTGTCAATATTAGTGAGACGGCTCA
>JAOWBJ010111046.1:0-19581 GCA_028566335.1 Monarda citriodora | reverse complement strand
TCCGAGATTCATGTGATCCGGCAAGTAGGCGAAGCTTATCCGCATCTTTTGCTTCGGCATGCTAGGATAAAAGAAGCTGTTGACAATGTCCCCCCCCCCCCAGCTGGGCATAACATCCGAAGGGACCCCCAGTATACTGAGCAAGACCGAAGAGAGGAAATGGCGCGGCTTCAGAAAAGAAAGAACCCTCGGAAGAAACCTGTTGGTTTGTCGTCCCGGAGCCAGAGAGCTGATCCCAAGAATGAGTTTGACTTGGACGGTTTCATGCGAGCCAAGAAACCTTCGGATTTTGCTACCAACTGGTTGTACCATAGTGTGCCGAAGAAACCTGCACCATAGTTGTAGTAATAGAAATGTATATACGTGTATATTTTAAAGTATTTTAATCTGTTTTGCCGTATTCACAACTTTTTACAGATTTTCCTTTTGTTGTGTCCGGAAAAACCGAAGCAGTGTTAACTTCGGCTATAGTCGAAGTTTATTGTATCCTTATTTGGCGGTTTCGCTAGGATCGGATTTTCCTTGAACGCGTTTGTATTGTTATGTGCTTCGGTTGCCGAAGCACTTTGTTGTGGTATAAACCTTGACAAGCCTTGTGTCTTCTCTTAGGAAGACTTCGAATTTTACGTCTTCGGTTTGTATTCAATAAGGGGGCCAGCCTTATGAATTTTTATAGGAACGCATGTATAGGTCTTCGGACATATGTATGAACAGACGGAATAAATAAGGAGACATGCAAGTGTAAAAAGAAAGGACTTTTATAACAGAATAGCAAAGACTTACACAACTCTAATGCAGATAAAAGACAGACCGGACACCCTAAAATATCAGACTTATACGCACGTATAGATGAAGACCTCTCACACGTAGTATTTTTTGAGGTTCGTAACATGCCAGGTGTGGGGAACTTGTTCGCCGGACGCGTAGGCCAATCTGTAAGACCCTTTGCCGAGAACTTCGCTCACCCGGTATGGCCCTTCCCAAGTAGGTTCTAGTTTGCCGAGCTTCTCAGTTCGACTTACTTCGTTGTTCCGTAGAACTAAGTTGCCTACTTGGAATTGCTGCATTTTCACCCTCTTGTTATAATAGCGGGCTACTTGCTGCTTGTATTGGGCTTCTTTGATGAAGGCAAGTTCCCTCTCTTCTCTTCGGCAAGATCAAGCTTCGCTCGAAGTGCATCGTCGTTTGCTTTGGCATTGAAGCTTAGAGTGCGAGGACTGGGCATGCCGATCTCTACAGGGATTACCGCTTCGGCTCCGTATACCAAGCTGTACGGAGTTTCTCCGTTGGTGGTTCACGGTGTGGTTCGTAGTGACCATAGGACTTGGGGAAGATTTTCGACCCACATCCACTTTGTTTTATCCAGCCTTTTTTGAAGTCCTTTCACTATAGTTCGGTTTGTGACCTCAGTTTGTCCGTTGGCTTGGAGATATCCAACCGACGTAAAGTGTTGCTGGATGTTCAATTCTTTGCACCATTCTTTGAATTTCTTATCTACAAACTGGGTGCCGTTGTCCGAGACAAGGATGTGAGGTATGCCGAAGCGACATACTATATTATTCCATACAAAGTCCAAGGCATTGGTTCATGTTATTCTAGCAAGGGGTTCGGCTTCTACCCACTTCGTAAAATAATCCACTGCCACAATCAAATACTGCATTTGCTTCGGTGCCTTTTCGAAAGGACCTACTATGTCAATCCCCCATAGCATGATCGATATATTTAGGGTTTGTTTAGTTCGATAGATTAATTATGTAAGATTAATTTTGGATGAAAGAAAAATATTTTTGATGGGATACGGCCCAAACCCCTCAAGCCCAATGGATAAAGCCCACTAAAGCTTCGGCTCAATTACGGCCTGAGGAGTTGACCCAAGTTATCCTCCGCTTCGGTCCCAAGAAAAGAGCTTCGGCTGTCTAGCATGAAAGCAAGCGAACCACAAACACCGGACAAAGGCAATGCTTATCGGAGCCAAATCCAACCATATGGTGACAAAGCTTCGTATAAGGGACTTCGGCACAGACGAAGTTCCTATGGCCACGTAGAGCTTCGGCTATGCCGAAGATCTCTAGAAGGCCAACACTTAGCATTTTTTGGAGTATCTTCATCCGGCACAAGAACGTGGGTGACGTGTCAGCACACGTTCTCCACCCCACGTCGTTGGCCCACGATCTCCATGTTTCAACTAACCGCTCATGAGCGGTTAGGGTTCGGCCCTACTGGGCCTACGGGCCCAGCCCAGCCATTTTCTGTGTATAAATAGCACTTTTAGGAGATAGTGTTTTTTACGCATTCTCATTCACTGTAACTCAGAAACAGTAATAAAGAGCATATATTTTTCTCCCGTGGACGTATATTTACTTGAGTAAATCGAACCACCTAAATCCTTGTGTGTTCTTACTATTTTTCCGTTCATTAATTATTCCCCAAAAATCTGCACTCAATCACTGGCGCCGTCTGTGGGAAACTAGAAATTTTGTGACGTGCAAATTTTCAGTCGAGTTATCGATGGCGGGAAATAGGAGGACGACGACGAGAAACACACGGACCCAAAATAAAAAGTGGTGGCCGCTGACTTCAAATAAAGGGTCCCCCAATAATTCATTCACCTACTTTACTCCACCGTCTCCAAAATTTCAGAGAATGACCGAATTCACCAACGAATTACAGCCTGGCCACCCTTCACGTTCTCTCTCTCTCTCTTCACGTTCACTCTCTTCACCCCCTTTTCTCGCTCCTATCCTCACGCATGGCGGAAAACCTGGCAGAAACAAAAAAAAATTCCACCGAATGTGAAATAGAGAAAGGAGAGGTTGACGACGACGGCAGCGGCTCCGACTTCATCGGCGTGCCGCAGCCGGAGACTCCGGGGCCGGAGGGGGTCAAGCACAGAGCAGTGAGCATGAACGGCACTTCACGCTACAGTTTGACACTTCGACACTCCGACGGTGGAGCTCCGGGTCTAAGCATCGGGGTTTGAACCTCTGGCCACGAGCTTCGGTGCTGCAGACTTCGCAGTTCGATGATGATGGCGAGTGAAGAATACAAAAAATACCCGGGTGGTTTCACAGCCCATTTCTTCTCCAACGGCGGCGACACCTCCTACAATCTGACCCACCCGGGTCTGTTCTACTTCATCAGCGACGACGCCGCCCACTGCCGGAAGGGACTCAATATGGTCGTTAAGGTTCTGGAGCCGAAGTCGCTGCCGCCGCCAGCCAAGAAAAGCTCCGCCGCCGTGTTTGGTGCTCCCTTGGCTGCTTCTCATGCTGGAGTGATGTTTATGTGATTTTCAACTACAAATAATCGTACGTTATCAGTTGGAAGAAGCTCTAACCCGAGGAACATCGACGAAGCGGCCGCGCAGCTGCTGTCGCGTTTTGCGATGGCTACGGTAGCGGTGCTTCTTCAATCGCATTCGGTTAGTGGGAGCTTCAGGCTAGTCTTGTCAAACGCAGCAAGGCATAGACGTGGGCTTTATGCTTCGGCATTCCGGACTGCGAAGCCTGCAACTTCAGGTTTTGAGCTTCGGGTGGAGCTTCAGTTGCTCCCTTGCCCGACACCTTTCCGGGTCGGCATTTCGGCACTCCTACGGTGGCTGCGACGCTTTGGCACTCCGACGGTGGCTGATGGAGCTCCGGGACTGAGGTTCGGGACTGGACTAATGGGCCAAGGCTTCGGCGATGTCAAGTACAAGCTACTCCTCTTCGGATACGGCGGCTCCAACTTCGTCGGAATGCGAGACTCCGGGACTGGAGGGGTTCCACGAGCAAAAGCCGTTGAGGTGGGAAGCCGTTGAAGACTTCTTGCGTTAGCCACTCCATAGCCACCACTTCACTTCGGGCGTGTGAAGCTTTGGGCTACACTAAGCCCACTCTCATTCAGACTGCATGTATACCGCTGGCCAGGCGCTAGAAGAAGGGTGGATGAGTGGACGTGATATAATATGCGGGAGTGCCATGACTGGCAAACATCGAGTCACCAAATTTCCATGGTTGCTACCAATTCGGTGCATAAATTGGATGAGTGGCGTGTTATTCTGCCGAAGCAATTTCGTATTCTCAGGCTCAAAGGCATCGAATCCTACAAATTGATTGTTTGATGGGCCCCATCATCCCAAATTGATGCACCTACTTAAACGTGGGATTTACCTCTCTCCCAAATCCCGTGGGTCTTCATCGAACTCCCGTAAATAACGGATAAAGGTAAAATTATCTCTTTGCCAAATTATTTAATTTAATACATTATTATTTTGTTCGTCCTATTTATACATATATTTCTTGTGGAATAATACGCTCCCGAGGACGGTATAATACGCTCACGAGGCGATATAAACACCCGGGAGAGGATGAACAAACTTCGTTTAGACGAGGTCGAGCAACACTCATCCGTTTTAACAAAGTCGAGTTAACCTCGTTTGAACGAGGTCGAGCGAAACTCATTCGTTTTAGATGCACTCAAAGGGAAGGTAAATACCCAAACCGAGGACGATCTAGCATCCGCAAAGGCAGAGTATCATAAAATACCAAGCCTAGGATGATCTAGCATCCGCAAAGGCAGAGTATTATAAAATACCAAAGCCTAGGATGATCACGTCGCCTCAAAGGTCGGTATTAAACCATCTCGAAGATGCACTTGAACGAAGTCGAGCTAAACTCTCTCGTTTTAGCAAAGTCGAGCGAAACTCATGCGTTTTAACGAAGTCAAGTGAAGTTCCTTCGTCTTAACGAAGTCCAGCCTGAAGTTCTATCAGCTTCGTCAAACTCAAGTTCGGCAGGACAACACTAAGTTCGGCATGAGGCAGTTAGGCAAGTCCAGAGTGCCACCCGTTCGGCTTCGTCAAACTCAAGTTCGGCGGACAAGTCAAAGTTTGGCACGAGGCAGTTTGGCAAAGTCCAGAGTGCCACCCGTCCGCCTTCGTCAAACTCAAGTTCGGCGGGACAAGTCAAAGTTCGGCACGGGGCAGTTCAGCAAAGTCCAGAGTGCCACCCGTCCGGTTTCATCAAACTTCACTTCGGCGGGACAACACCAAGTTCGGCACAATTCACTTCGATACATTTCACTTCGGCAAGTCCAGAGTGCCAGCTGTTCGACTTTGTCAAACTTCACTTCGGCGGGACAACACCAAGTTCGGCACAATTTATTTCGGCACATTTCACTTCGGCAAGTCCAGAGTGCCACCTGTTTGACTTTGTCAAACTTCACTTCGGCGGGACAACACCAAGTGGGCACAATTCACTTCGGCACATTTCACTTCGGCAAGTCCAGAGTGCCACCTGTTCGACATTTTCAAACTTCACTTCGGCGGGACAACACCAAGTGCGGCACAATTCACTTCGGCACAATTCATTTCGGCAAGTCCAGAGTGCCACCCGTTCAACTTCGCCAAACTCTCTTTTTGGAGGGGAAGTGATAGGATATGGCCCAAGCTAAGCCCAACAAAAATAGGCCCAACAATGATTCAACCCTAATTATGTGTATAAATAAGTGCTACGGTTAGAAGAAAAAAAAAGGCAGAATCTCATCACATAAATAAACGTCAATCTCATAGGCTCTCTCTTGTATTTTCAAGCAAAAGCTAATAAAAGCATAAGCTCTCTTTGATCCGTGGACGTAGATCTATCACAATAGATAGAACCACGTAAATCCTCGTGTCCCTTTTATGTTCTTATCACGTTCTACAAATTCTCCACGAAAATTAGATTTAACAGATACATTCAATACAAAATTAAGATGATTAACGCCAACATAAAAATGGGTAGTCAATTAAGAGTTTAGGGTTTAAGTAACTTATACCATAAGATGAGAAGACAATTGGTACTACTATTTTGTAACAGTTTTTATTTTTAGGGGTGATGACAGTTTGATAAATTTGCATATCACGAAAGTAAAATATTTTCTAAAAATAGGGGTGAATAATTATTATATAGTAGTATAGATTGTAAAATTACTCCATCGTGCGTATGCTAGTAATGAATAACTTCCATGTTTCACACTTTTTTTTTAAAAAAAAAATTATGATTTAACGTTACAATTATCCATACTACTATATTATAATTATTCACCCCCTATATTTAGAAATTGTTACATTATTGTTATATTTGAAATGTCCAAAATACTCTCACACCTTTCAAAATTAGAAAGTGATGCAGGCTACATACCCAAGTTCGATTCCTCACTGGTGCATTTCTCCTTTTTCTTTTTAATTCTACCGCTGAGCCTATTCTCTCTCAGCCCAATAGTTATTATTTAAACTAACATCTAATTTTTATTTTTAATTCGTTTAATAAGTTCATTTAAATTTCAACACAAATATTATTTATATTTAATTATTTCCGCCGCAACGTGCGAACACCACGCTGATTAGATCTGAACCGTTAATTACTCAGGAGTCGCGCGCCCTTCACAAACATCCCTTCACAACGAAAATTCAAAATTCCCACCGCTTCACAAATTTTTTTTTTTCGAGTAAATGATTCCTATTTCTCGTTAATCCGAAACAATGCGTCTTTTAAATGTTGCTCCTCTTATTCTATAAATAAATACATTTAAAAAATGTGTAGATGGTCTTTCTCTCGCACGCATACACATCGAGAATTAAACAATTCGAAGAAGAAAACAAAGAGCAAAACAATGGCAAGAAACGACGTGGCAAACGCCGCCCTTTTAGTGGCTCTGGTGGTGGTGGCAGCGGCGGTGGCCGAAGCGGCGGAGAGAAACGGGAACACACATTGCATGGCGGAGTGCTACTTCGATTGCAGTCAGATCAAGATTTTCAGCGATGAAGAGTGCAAAAAGGAGTGTGTTTATGCATGCGCTAAGAACGGCGTTGGAAGGAATTCGAGGAAGGATTATGATGGTGAATTCTTCCCTTCATGGATCTAGATAGAGTGCTTTCGACTATTTACATTTATTATTTAATTTAATCGTGGATCGGATGTAATGTAGATTGCTTCATTGACTAATATTATTATGTAATAGTACGTGCTTTATATTTTATTGCTTGATGCTGTTTTTAATGTAAATACGAAATACTGCATTCATCTCATATAAGGACATGTTTGGTTAAGAGAATAGGGAGAAAAGATATTAAAACCATTTTTCACCCGTAACCCATTATTGTGATATGAAAGTCGTATATAGTAGCTATGAATAATTAATGTTGCGATAGAATGAATGCTTCTTCCATGGAAATTTCTTTAGGTTCTATACTATTTTATTTTAGTCTTGTAAGAATTCAAATCTAAGAGATCAACGTGATCTGCGCAAACTCCAAATTGACCAAGGAAATGTTAACGTCAAAATTTACACGGAATAAGTATTAAATTATAATAGTAAACAATTTTAAAATTCCATTTTAATTATATGCATATAATCGTCAACATGAACACTTTATTTTTGGAAGTAAACGGGGGTATAAGAAGGATAACTCGCCTCCCTACATATTACAGTTGCCCAAAAGAATCGGAACAAAATCAGAATTGTCGGAGAATTGGCGGTTCGGTTTCTGTTCCTCAAATATAGAACCAGAACCGGCAGTTTCTGTTCCAGTTTCGGTTATGAACCGAAACAGAACCGTTTTATTTTAATATTTTTATTTTATTTTTTATATCAATATTATACTTCTATACTAATTATTTGATGTAACATTTGATTAATGTATTTTTTATATTAAATTTTTTATATTTGTTTTTCTCACATGTTTTTTACGTTTCATAATTTGAATTGTCTTACAATTGAATTTATTTCTGTAATCAATGAAGCATGAATCATAATTGAAAGAAAAATAAAAAAAATAAGAAAAAAGCGGTTCTTCTCCTGTTAGAACCGGAACCAGCACCGGAACAGAACCAGAACCATCTACTATACGGTTTTGTTTCTGTTCCAGTCACCGTAGAACCGGAACCGGCGGTTTTGTTCCTGTTCTGTTCCGGTTCCGGAACCGTGGACACCTCTACTACATATCACTCATATATCCCCCAACCAAACACACCCTTAGTCTCTGAATAAGTACTTGACGACCTCTTACTATATTTATAATACATACCAACTAATTAGGGTATGTTTGGTATCGATATACGTATATCAGGTATGAGTATCAAATTATCTATACTCATACCTTGTGTTTGGTATATCAGTATATGGATATCAAATTGATATTCTTGATATATCCACCTTCACATTTTTTATACTTTTCATATCCCAAAATAAACACCGGTATCAAAGGATATCATTCATTCTTAAATTTCTCTTCTCCCTCTCTTGAGACTCAGCCGCCACCGAAGCTTCTTCCACAACAGCCACAACCGCTGGCTCCCCACATAACCTTTTCACGATATTCTTTAAATTTTCTTTTCAATTTCTTTATATAAGTTAGGCTTTGGAAATTATTAACCAGTTGAAACCTGAAAGTTGGAATAAAAACCCTGGTTCAGTTTTTCGATTTTGTTTGTAAATTTCTTAATTTTTTCTTTGTCGAAATTTTTTATTTTGTTTGTAATTGGGAGCTAAAGATGGGGTTATGCTGGTATGGTTTGTGTTTTTGTTGTTGTTTCTGTTTTAACTATGGTTTTAATGTTTTGCGTATTTATGGGTAATTATGTGAGATATTGATGGTGATTTATATGTTGATAGAATTTAAATATTATATATCATAATTAGTATCATTGCCCATCTGAATTACTCATCAGAGATTAAACTTATAGTAACACTCTATTTCTTTTCTCAATCTGTACCAACTCTTCGATATAAATTTTAGAAGTTCTGAACCGGATTCCTATCAAGGATTACCGCATTTACGGTAGGGTGAATTTCTAGTTTTCCATCATATAGGATTTGATAAAATAGTCCATTTTAATAAAATAGGATTTGATATCTCATACCAAAATTTTTACCAAATACAAATATCATATATCAATCTCATACTCTTACCTGATATCTTATACCCATACCTTGATTTAATATTTAATATATTAGTATATGGATACCAAACATACCCTTAGTATATATCCGTTAGTTATATGAAATTCCCACTAATTATATTGAAATCAAAAGTCATACAGATGCTTTAAACACTTGTGCCCAAATCTCACGGCGAGCATTGAAATATTAGTTATCTGAAAAAAAAATCCTAGGTTCATAATTATATATTTTTATAATATTTTCTCAAATATCAAGATTGAAAGTTTTAGTTTACAACTCCACTAAATTATATCATCTCCTCATTTTGTGAAGTAGAGGACTAAGAGATGGAAGAGAATAATCAAATTTAATTATGTGTATAGGTTATTTAATAACTATTTTCTAAATGAAATAAACAAATAAATTTATTAACCCTAAAGCTCGAGCTTAGGAAATCTCATAATAAAAAATGGATGGAGTATAATATATCATCTAATTAACATAGTCAATGCCCCACGTACAATAATATCCTCCTCCTACTAGTCTCCCTCTCTTTTTTAAATTTTTAAAATTTTTAAAATTTTAAATTTGGGTTTCAAGATGAAATGTCAACTTAAAAAAACACAGATAAATGAGAGAAAAAAAAATTCAAACGCCACATTACGCCACATTCCCAAGTTACAAGTGCAAAGCACGTCGCCTTATAAAATGGCGCACCTCCTATCTCTCTCTCTATATATATGTCGTTAACTTTCATCAAACTTCACCTGGCGACATTATCATATCTTATCTCCCGATTGATCTTGTAGTGGAATGGCAAGAAATGGGACGATCGCCGCCATCATGCTGGTGTCTCTTGCTGCGGCGGTGGTGGTGGACGCAGCGGCGGTAGAGGGAAGCGTGAACACGGATTGTGTCAGCCAATGTTATTCCGAATGCTTGCGAACCATCAAGACTTTCAACCACGATTTTCGCAATCAAGAGTGCTTATTTAGTTGTGCAAGGTTTGCTTTTAGAGAATCATTAATGCCAAATGATGATTCTAAATTCTTTCCTGCATGGATTTAGACTTCCGATCCACTTGTGAAACGAATATATATATGTATATACCGTGAAGAAATGGATTTTACATCTTTGTTTTGAATCCAAGATTGAAAACCAATTGAAATTTTATTAACAACTCCTTTACGAATTATTTTAAATTCATTTACGAATTAAAAGATTCATCGTAATAAGAATCTCTCATGTCGGCAAGGATGATTTATAATGTTTTTACAACGCCTCAGCGAATAAATATTCTTAATACATATTGTTGGAGCATTAAATGGTCCAATCGCCCTTATAGGGCCTTTATAGTTATCGGTATGTATGCATGATAGGACACGATCTAATACTTAGGCCCAAGTACGAGACCCAACAAATTTGGACCTCAACAACAATTTGGTCCAACGCTATCAGGCCTAAACACAAGGCCTAAGAGATCGCAGCGTGCGGAGATTGCAGCCCGCCATGCGGCCTAGTCCGCAAAGGGCCCAGTCTGCAACACCGGCCAACTCATCCCGGACTCCGAACTGCTCACGAGCTCCTATTCCAAATCCAAGCATATCCTCCAAAGATATTATAAAGAGATAGGGATTCAGATACATCTCATGTAAAAAGATAATAACAAAAGGCCTCATGTATATCTCTAAGGCCCACTAAACTCCGATCTTCAAGGAGTCCTAGTTAGAGTAGGATACTCTTTGTAAGCCTATAAATAAAGGCCCTAGCATAGGAGTATGGGACACACACACACACACACATACACTCTCATACTCTCAAGCAATGGAAAGCTCATCTTTCTCTCCCGTGGACGTAGATCTGCTAAACATTGTGTATTGAACCACGTAAATCCTCGTGTCTTCTCTATATTTCCTTTACGTTCTTTGTTTCCTTGCATGTTAGCGAGCCCACGAAAAGTAGAGATCGATCAATATATATAGTATTATACCTATATAATATTTGTATCTTTGTATCATACATATGCAAAATTTGTGTCATACATGTACATATTTTGTATCATACATGCTTAAAATTTGTATCATACATTTGTAATAATTGTATCATACCTGAGTAATATTCGTATCATACATATGTATATATTGTGTCATACATGCGTAATATTTGTATCATACATATGTAGAATTTGCGTCATACATAAATATATTTTGTGTCATACATATATATATTTTGTGTCAATGTTCAGCCAATGAGTGATGATGCTGGGAGAGACTCTGGTCATATCAAGTGGTGACCAACTGAAGACGTCGCCATATTCGTACAGTAACGAGATAACCTTCTCTATGAGCTGAAGGGTACCTGCGTAACCCACTTTAACAACTTTGGAGGGGTCGTCATTGCTTAGTGGGACCTTGTCTGTCAGCTCATCTAGCACGGGTGAGTCTTCGTCTTCGTCCGTCCCTAATAGGGGCTTTTGTGATTGTTATGCCTGTGGGTGTTGAGCTGCCATCTCAGCTCCTCTTAGGGCAACTTGCATACACTCCTTGGCCCGTTTTTTATCACCTCGCACTACAACAATTCCTCCCTTTGTGGAGATTTTGATGGTGAGGTGGTATGTTGAACAAACTGCTCGTACCGCATTCAGCCAATCTCGCCCTAATATGATGTTGTAGGGTGAGGAGGCTTTGACGACGAAGAAATAGATTACCGCGGTCGAGCTCGTAGGGGCGTTCCCCACTGTAACCAGGAGTGATATGACTCCCTCCGGATGGGTCTCTTCTTGCACAAAACTCCGAAGTGGTAACGGAGAAGGTGCAAGGCGGGCCTCCTCGAGTCCTAACTTATCAAAGCATTCTTTAAAATGAGAACACTTACTGAGGCACCACTATCCACGTATACCCGGTGCACTAGCTTGTTAGCGACTCCGGCTTGGATCAGCAAGGCATCCTGGTGCGGGACGATGGCCGGTACTGGATCCTTCTCCGAGAAGGTGATGGTCTCGTCTCCTTTAAACCGCTTATGAGTAGGTTCCTCCCTTGGTGGTACTCGAGCCTCGGCCTTAAGGAAAGATTTTGTTGCCCTGGATGGAAGTCCGGTTATGGCAGTAATGACCCCGCCGAAAGGAGGTGCATCATTCCCTCCTTTCGGGTCTTGTTTTGGCCTCTTCTCAGCCTCGCTGTTGCATCCTCCTCCTCGTTGTCGGCTCTTTCTTTTCCAATTGCTCCGCCCTTGGGATAGTTGGTACTTTTTGAGAGTACCATCCTGTACGAGACTCTCAATATTGGTAATGAGATCGTCACACTCCTCTGTATCATGACCGTGGTCCTCGTGGTACGCACAGTACTTGTCTTTGGACCGACGCTTGGACCCTTTCAGCATTGGATGCGGTGGCTCGAATAGGTTGGCATGGAGCTCGTAGATCTCTGCCCTAGACATGGTGAGGGGAGTATACTTTTGCTCAGGCTTGGGGGCATTTTCTATCCGAGGTTCGAGCCGGGACTCTAGAGGACCTCGTTGCAGGCGATCATGAACACTACGTCGGCCTTGGTCTCGGTCATCACGACCACCTCGGCCTCTTTCCTCGCCTTTCTTCTTTCCCGATGGTTCGCCCTTCTCGGCTTCTTACTTCATGCGATCAGCGCCGTCTGCCCTGAAGAACTGATCTGCTATATCCCATAGCTCCGAGGCTGTTCGGGGTTCAGCCCGGACTATCTCCTTGTAGAGGGCACCGGGCAGAATGCCATTCTGGAACGCGGAGATAAGTAGCAGGTCGTTGATGTCTTCGACCTTCAAGCTTTCCCGAACGAAACGAGTCATAAAGTCACTGATGGGCTCGTTTCTTCCTTCCCGGATAGTTAACAAGTGGGCCGAAGTGACCCTAGACTCGGCCTTCTGGAAGAGTCTCCAGTAGAAAGCTTGAATCAAGTGTCGATATGACTTGATGCTACGAGGCGGTAAGCTGTCAAACCATCTCCTCGCATTGCCGATCAACAGCTCCGGAAACAGCTTGCACATGTGTATGGCGCTGAGGTTCTGGTTGATAGCGTTATACTTGTACTGCGATAAGAAATCTTGCGGATTTCTTATCTCATCGTGGATGTTGGGTACCCGATACTTCTTAGACAGAGGCGTATTGAGTATCCTATTCGCTGAACGGAGTAAGAATTCGTCCATACTTATTGAATCCATCCCCAGCGAACCCAAGTTCGTCGTCGGATGGGGAGTGCATACGATGCCGATCTCTTGGGGGTTGGTGAGTTTGTTCTCGCTTCTTTCCCCGGTAATTTCTATCTCGTCGGCCGGAGTGTTGCCTTTCATCCCTACTTAGCACCTTCAGGCTCGGCTCGGGGGTGCGTTGTAGATGAGAAGAGGAAGCACCTTCCTCGTGATGACACCGGGGACGAGGTCCCTCCTTCCGAGGCTGACGTGGACCTTGTCCCCGGCGCAAGTATTCAGCAAGATTTTCGCGGTTTTCCTCAAGAAAACCCTTGATGGCCTCGTCAATGCTTTGGGCCGGGAGGTGGTTTGGATCCTGCTCGCCATTATTTTTTCATGATGGCGACCCCTCGCTGAACTCGTCACTTGGATCATGGACATAATAATCCAAGTTATGCGAGACACGTTCGGGGCTCGGATCCCTCACAGGCTGTTTCTTCGGATTCTTCTGCGGTTGTTTCTCGGGTTGCTTTTCTGCGTTTTTCACCGGTTGTTGCGTGGTGGCCTTGGGATCCACACCTTGCCCGACAATAGTGGTCTTCGATTTTGACGATCTTGCCATGATCATTCTCTCAAAACTTAACACGATCTTAAACACAAAAAATTTCAAAAGGTTTCCCACGGACGACACCAGTGATAGATCTCGGTTTTGAGAGAGAGAGATCGAACAAGAAAGTAAAAAAGAAGACATGAATTACGTGGTTCGATCCTCTACGTCCACAGGGAGAAAGGAATATCGTGTATTATCTTTGTGATTACAAGAGTGTCTATGTCTCTCATCTATGCTACCCTCTATTTATAAGTATAGAGTTTTACATGTTTGAGGAGTCTAATCCTACTACAATACTAATTAGGACCGATCTTATCTCTTTGTTTGGGCTTATCTCCTTGGATTAATCTTGATCTTCTGGATAACTTCAATCTCTTAGATATCATTAATCTTCCGAGTAATCTCATCCCTACTTGAGGTCTTGTCAAGTTAGGCCAAACTTCATGGGCCGAGGTCATCTCGACGGCGGCCCATCTTTATTGGGCCCGAGATTGGGCCGAGGTGGTTGAGCCGTATCCTACCACCTACATACATATAGTTTGTGTCATACATATATATATTTGTGTCGTGCATGTAAAAAAATGTATATTAATATATGTATCGTACAAGTAATAAATTTGCGTCATACATTTTACGTAGCCATTTTAGACTTCCATATAACACATCATTTTTTTTTTCAAATAACAGCAATTGATGCACCACGTAAAGAAAACACGAGAACAAACTTCAAGGCTCCCTATGAAAAATTGATGAGCATGACAAGCCCTTCTAATTTAGTAAATTCTTTTAAAAATCTTGAAGAAAATCAGAAAATCGAGCAGAAAAAATTTTCATCGAGTTCTATAGTAGAAAAAAATTTCATCGAGCAGAAAAAACCGAAATTTTTTTCATCGAGTTCTATAGCATATTTGTAGAAAAAATCGAGCACTACATAAAATCAGAAAATCGAGCACTACAGAAAATCGAGCAATACAAAAAAAATAGAGAATAAAATTGAGTTCTACAGAAAAAAATCGAGTACATTAAAAATCAGAAAATCGAGCAAATAAAAATAACAGCAAAATTAACAACAAATAAAAATAACAGCAATACATCAGTATGATGAGTTGTACAGAAAAAAAATCGAGCACATTAAAAATCGGGAAAAAATCGAACAAATAAAAATAACAGCAAAAATTCGATGGAATTTGTGATTTGCAGACTTGTAGAATTGCAAAATCGCTCCAAATTCTGATCGCTTTAAATTTCAGATCTGCAGAATTGCAGAACCTTCGAATCGCCGAAGCTTCGATTCGCTGAAGCTTCTGGAAAATTTCAATTCTACATATCTGCAGAATCGCTGAAGCTTCGATCGCGCGAATCAGAAAAAACAGAACAAAATCTTCAATTCTACAAATTTCGCTCGCGATAAACAGCAGAAAAAATTCAGCCGAATTGCAAATCTGCATTAGCGTGAAATTCATGAATCTGAATATTAAGAAATAAACTGAAAAAATCATGCCAAATCTACACTGAATTCACGCCAGATTTGGATATAATTATATCACTGATGGGATATGGCCCAACACCAGCTCAGCAGGCAAAAAGCCCAAAGGACAAAGCCCACTTAATCCGGACGAAATCGGCAATGGAGAGTCCGGTCTCTTCCGTTCCAGTCTCTTCGGCTTCAGCCTCTTCGGCTCCGAAATGAGATCACTCCGGGGGTTTACCACTCCGGTCTTTCGATCCGGTCATCTCGTATTTGGACTTGACGATTTTTCAAGATATCAGCACACTTGTCCGGAGACTCCGACTTAATAACGTGGGTGACGTGGCCATGCACGATTTCGGCCCACGTCGTGGCCAAACCCTAACCGTCTCCTGGCAGCTACCCACGATCTCACGATCAGTACTGGGCCTTCCGGCCCAGCCCATTTGTAAATGTGTATAAATAGCACCTCTCTTAGTTAAAATCGGTTACTGGCTATTACACGATTTGCACTTGTACTCTCAAAGCTAATAAAGGCATATCTTTCTCCCGTGGACGTAGATTTACTCTAGTAAATCGAACCACTTAATCGTGTTCTTTATTGTTTCTTGTCATTAATTACTCGCAAAAATACGCACTTTATCAAAGATATATGAATATTATTAATTCAAATGAGAGAGAATTAATCATAGTCAAGTAATCTTTATCATTTTATGAAATGAGAATAATAAATAAAGTAGAACAAAATAGAAAG
The DNA here is from genome assembly GCA_028566335.1 of Monarda citriodora. Lineage (NCBI taxonomy): Eukaryota > Viridiplantae > Streptophyta > Magnoliopsida > Lamiales > Lamiaceae > Monarda > Monarda citriodora. Next base: position 3,693 of record JAOWBJ010111046.1, on the reverse strand, counting down.
TGAGACGCATGAAATGAGATGGAGGTAGTAATTAGAGCTAGCAAAATAGCGGGTCGGGCCGGCCCGAGCCGATCGATCTTTTTTAAAAATTGGGTCGGTCCGAAAATTATTCGGGCTGTTATATTTGAAGCCCAACCTAGCCCCGGGCTAAAAGTCGGGCGGGTGGGCCGGCCCGACCCATTTTCAACAAATTATTAAAATGTATTTCTGATCATTAATTCTTTAATTTCGTTTACACTATAACAAATATATTGCTAGAAAAATCAACAAAATAAGACTTGTCATCTACAACACCGGCTACTGCTAGTGATATGAACAAATAAATCAAAGAAATATGTTCAAACTTACTTGTCACTTACTAGAAAGGTCAAAGTTTCATAAAAATCTAAAAACAAACTTCAATATAAAAATAAAATTAAATAATAAACATCTTAAAATTTATAATAAAAAGTATTGTCATTTAAAAAATATATTAATTTTATTAAAATTTCGGGCGGGCTTTTTGGCCCGAGCCCACATGACTTTTTGGGCAAGAAGTCCGGTGGGGGCAACGGGCCGTATATGCGGGCTTTTGGACTCGAAAATTTTCGAACCTTTATTTTCGATGCGTAAACCAACTTTGATTTTGAGTACGCCGGACCGGCCCATCGAGCTGGGCTTATTTTCCCAGCTCTAATAGTAATTGTGTTTTGTACTAAAATTCCCAAGTTTAAATGGTGTGGGCTCTTAGCAAATTAATGGCCCTCTCTTTAGTGGGCTATAATGAAAAAAAAAAAAAATCCGTAATTCTATGCAAAACCTCCAAAATGCTCATCATAGCTATCTCTTTAAGTTAAATACTACATTTCGTTCTATTTTTTTTGGAATCTTTTATTTCGAACTTCTCGGTCCGTCAACCAAAATCTAATATGAATTTAAAATATATTTTTGAAGTATTTTTTTCTTTGATGGGATACTATTATTTTGTAAAAGAAAAAAACTTTAAAATTATATTTTAAAACAAGTGTATACTCTCGAAGAACAAAAACTTCAAAATTATATTTTAAAACAAGTATTAGATTTTGATGGAAATAGTATGATTTTACTATTTTACACCTTAGCCTCCAAATTTTAATTAAATGGTAACCAAGCCCGCAAACTAATAACCTCCCTTCTATTTTCTTTAAACCAACCTATAGCCCTGTTTTCATATTTTCTTCTTGAGAGGATTTATAGCCCATGAGGAGGCGAGGGAAGAAGATACACGAAAGGGAATGAGCGAATATAATCTGCAGAGGGGAAAAAAAATCGATTCCATTTCAAGCTACCATTTCTACCTCACAAAAAGTAATCCACATGCTCCGTCCGTTTCTTTCCATATGACCTTTTTACTTTTTTGACTTTTCGGATATTGTAAAACTTGTATTATACAGCTATGAAAATGCATATCCGAAAAGTTAAATAGGTAAACAGGCCATATCGGAAGGGAGGGCGTTCAAAATTGCAGTTCCAAAAAATTGGGATAATAAAGAAAAAGTCAAGCCCAAATAGCCATGATAGCCATTCCTCCGGCGCCCAAAGCTGCAGCGGCGAATGATTTGCACATAAGCTTCAGACTCCCCTGCAACTTCACCCCCATGAAATCTGGCGCGAGGAGATCCACCAGCGCCATGTATATGAGCAGCCCTGCTGAAGAGGCGTTGAGCAAACCCTCCGTTATCAGCGCTCGCGGGCTGTTCTCCTTGTACGTACTTCCTATGGCTAATCCTAGGACTATCCCGAACGGCGTCGTCACCGAGAAGAAGAACACCATTGCCGCCTTCTTCGCCAGCTTCAGCTCCGCCTGTAGAATGCAGCCTCCTAGCCCCATCCCTTCGAACATTTGGTGGAAGCAGAGCGCCGCAATCAGCCCTTTGATCGAGCACGTGTTGTTCGACGCGCCTAGCGACAGACCTATCACTACCGAGTGCACGATGATCCCTACCTCCAAAACCTGTCACGATGTTTTTTTTTTATTTTTTATTATTTACGTATTATTTGAACGAATTGATGAATAATTTTTGCATATTTCAATTAATGACTGACCATGGCAATTACTCGAAATCGGAGCAGTTTCGTTCCCTCTACTTCCTTGTGGGGACCTCCGCCGGCTTCCATCGCCGCCGCCGTCACCTGCCTCTCCGGCAGCGCGTTTTGTCTCTGGGAGTAAATGCTGGTGGTCATGGCGTCGATGGTGAGCGTGATGATCGCGGAGAACATGGCGACCAGCCCCGTGAAGGGGAATTCATGCCACGGCTTCTCCGGCAAGCACTCCGACGCCAGCATCTCGAACGAGTCCGGCAGGACGTGCATGAATCCGGTGCCGAGGATTATGCCGGCGGCGAACGATTTCACGACGGTGAAGAGGTCGCGGTCGGGGCTCAGCGCCTTGACGGACCGCGTCAGCAGCGGCAGGCACACGCCGATCATGCTGGTCACGAGGATGGCCACGATCGCGATTATCTTCAGCGGCAGCGCCGCCTTCTTGTCGTAGCAGCCGTCGCCTGCTTCTTCGCCGCAGGCCGGCGCGACAGACTCGACCCGGCCGGAGAAATTCGACAGGATGACGAAGAGGATCGAGACGGCGACGGCTGCGCGTTTCGGAATCATGGTTCGATTTGCTTTCTGGTTATGAAATCTTGATCTCAAACTGGAGAATGGAAGTAGTAAATTGATCGGTACAATGAGAATTTATAGGTAACGTCCGATTTTTGTTACTCATTTTTCTTTCTTTCTGTTATAGTTTGATTTGATTTGAACGGAATTTGGTGAGTGTAGTTTGGTGCAGAAAGTGTGTGAGATTCATATAGGCGTGTGTTCTACTTGAGGATGAACACTTTTTTGTATTACATGGCAAGTATTTATGCATACGTGGAAACTTTTTGAAAAACACGTGGCATGATCTCAAGTGACTTGTCATCATTGGCTTGAATTAACACGTGAAACCGTTCATAATGTATATAATAATAATAATGATAATAATAATAATAATAATAATAATAATAATAATAATAATAATAATAATAATAATATCTTGACAATTATATATAGTTAATCATTTTCAAGTGAGTTTGTTCAAGTATTTGACTAGTTCAAGAAATCTACGATGAAGGAGGTCATACATTATTTTCATTCTATATTCAATTCATATTTTTAAAGATTTGATTGTTTTTTTATAATCCATGGATTATGTAAATCTTATTGATTATTTTAATTCTACATAAATTTTGATAGATTTATTTAAATTTACTTATTTCTATTTTCATAGGTATTGTGTATTGGATTAAGATTTTATAGGATTTTTTGAATTTTAAAAAAATATGTGGATTTAGAAAATCTATAGATTTTACGTAGAGTTTGAGTGACTTTTTAATTTATTTACATAAATTTGCATAGATTTTGATAGACTTTTTAAATTGATGTATATAAATTTTCATAGACTTTCATAATTCTTTTTTATCCATACTACTATATAATAATTATCTCACCCTCTATAAATAGAAATGTTAACATTTTGTCACATGCAAAATGTCCAAAACACCTATAAATAGAAATGTTAACATTTTGTCACATATGAAATGTCCAAAATACCCCCGCTTTTTTTTTACCAAAAATAGAAAGTGATGCACAATACAGACCGGGGTTCGATTCCTAACTGATGCATTTATTCTTACT
>JAOWBJ010110944.1:0-14022 GCA_028566335.1 Monarda citriodora | reverse complement strand
ACCGGGTACTCCAGCAGTACTTTGTGGAGTACGTGGGTGACCTCGGTGCTTGGCGACCTCGGCGTCCGGGGTGTGTTCGGGATGCCGACCTGCCTGTTGTCTCGCTCAGGCCGACGAGTTACCGAGCAGTCGTGGTGTGGCCGGGCCAGCATCGGTCCGTTATAGGTCGGTCTGTTGCCTGAGCGCGGGCGGTGTTGGGCCGTACTCCATCAAACGTCTCTTTCCTCCATAATTTTTGAAGACCGCGGATTTGATTAGGTTTGGTGCTGACTTCGTTCTTTTCTGCAGTTAAATTTGTACTAGGTTGTCCTTTGAAGATTTGCAATCTGATCTGCAGAGCGGTTGGCCATCTGCGCGCTGACACGTGTGTCTCACCTAAACGTGCTCCCAGTAGAAAGAGATCAATAGTAGCAAGCAGGTAAGGTAACGCAATGTCGAATCTCAAGGAAAGTCTTGCAGGGAATTATTCATGCAGAACACACGCAATAGAAATTTAAACACCCTAAAACTAAACACATGAATTTAAGGTGGTTTTTTAAATCCTATGGAAGCAGTAAAGAAAGCAAATAAACCTAATGTAATGAAAGCAAGTAAAACTACTTAGGCATGTGAAATAAAAGAAAGCACTAAACCCTAGATCTAAGAAAGCAATAATAAACAAAGCAAATAAAGACATGATAAATTAATAAGCCTAAAACTATGAATTGAAAACAATGAATGCAATTAAACCTAAACTAAAATCAAAGTAATAAACAAGTAAGCAAAAAATCTAACCTAGACTTGGAATTTAATTAACTAAAACCGAAAGCGATAAGACTAACTTGAACAATTAATCAAAAACTAAACCTAAGCAAAACAATAATTAAGAAAGCAATAAAATAAACTAAGAACTTAGAGACTCAAGCAAGTAAAAAAAAAGCGATAAATAAAAGACACAAACGAAAGACAGAATTAAGAACGAAAAACTGAAAGCTTGTATTAAATCTTGATGTCTTGAATCTCCAAAGCTCCAAAGCAATTCTAAACTATTCTAAAGAGTGAAAAACTGAATAAAATTCGTGCAAGAAAAGTTCTAGGGTTTACAAAGGTGATAAATATATATAGGGATCAAAACCCTAGACATAAAAGGTAATTTTCGAAATTTCCTTCCGGCTGGCCAGCGCCGGTTGCCTTGGCCAGCGGTCGCTGGCGGGGCTTCACAGCTGGATTCTGGTGGCGTGACCCAGCGAGCGCTGGGTCGCCAGCGGTGGCTAGGTCTCGGCGGCAGCAGCTCCAGATTTTGTTCCTTCTTCTTCTATCTTCTTCATTCCTTCACTTATTGACCTATCTCACGAATTGTTCACCGATTTCTCATACATAACACAAAAACGAAAAACACACATAAACAAGAACAAAAACACGCAAAAACATGACTCACACAACACAAAATAACAACGTAAAATAGACACAAAAATCACACAAACAAATCCCCCTCACTTGAATCTTTGCTTGTCATCAAGCAAACTATCCAATTAACATATGACAACATTCAAATCACTCCTTAAACTATGAAGTTCATCCTTGCAAACCACATACCCTAATTGTGCTTCTCGAAATCATAAATGCCTCATAGCAAAAAAATTCGAAAACATTTTAGAAAGCGAAATTTCAATTCAAGCCAATTATTTGCAAATCATCCACGATCTCAACTTAGAACTCAATCTTTCGGGTATCCTCAACTCTCGACCTCACAAGATAAAGTGTATCACTCAACATTCTATTTAAGAATAAGGTCATCACTCATCGAAATCATGTCATGCACCACTTTAAACATATGCTTGCCTATCTACTCAAGTTTCATCCACTAATATGTTTGCACAACTATAATCAAAAAGGTCTTTATATAAGCTTGTAATGTAGGGGCATTGGTTTAGGTAGGGAGATTTTTGGCTAAGTGACTAAAAATCTTCTTTGAGGCTTATTCATTTATTCTATTCTTTCACAACTCTTCTCCTTTCACCTATTCCCTCCCTTTGTCTTGTGGAAATCTTAGCTTAACTCTAGTCATAAGATTGGAGAACAAAATCCCTAATGCCTTATTCTTTTCTTCTTCTTTTCTTTTTCTTTTTCATCCTTTTTCTTCCTTTTTCTTTTCATTCTTTCCTTTTTTTTTATAAGGCAAAAGGGTCTAAGCAAAACACTCCAAAGACTAGCATCATCCCTAACCATGCACTTTAATTTTTCTCAATTCAAAATAATTTCCTTAACCAACCTTCACCCCCTATCATCCGGTTCAAGAAAGAAAGGCTCAATTAAATCTCAAAGGCGGACAACAATGGTGATGTGAAAATCGGGTTAATGTATAGGGAAAATGGCTAAGAAAAGATGGCCTAAGATCATCTCCTAATTGAGCAAACTAGTGGCATATCATTCAAGAGTATCAAGGCAAGTTCTAGACAAGTAAATGCATGCATGCGCAAAAATCTCAAGAAATAAAATCAACTATGTGAAATGCATAGTTTTGAAGGCTCAAGTCGCACAAGGTTTTGCCTAAAATCTAGATACCTAAAATCAATCATTCAAGTCAATCAAAATGAAATGACATACGCATACTTGTCCTAACTTGAAATCTCAAAACATATCATTGGCATTTCATTCAAAAAGGCACAATTATCAACTAATTCATACCACAAACCAACTTATATCACAAGGAACAACTCTCATGTGGCATAGTTAATCAAATAGATACTCGAAAACAAGAAAGTCAAGTGGGATTTTTATGGATTTGCACACACACTCACAAGACATATTCTAAGAAAAATACGAAAACATGCTTATCCCCTCCACACTTAAAGCAAACAATGTCCTCATTGTTTCAAAGCGTAAGTAAAACGAATAAGATGGAACCGAAAAGACGAAACACGAAAAACCGGCGACAATTTTGAGTCATTCGAGAAGTCCCCAAACTCGCAACCTGCAACACAAACACAAAACACAAAAACAAGCATAACACCTACAAAAATAAAGAATCGAAAAGAAAAAAAAACATAAACGCATGCACACAAAATGAATATACGGAGAAAATGGTGAAATAATCATCATAGAAGTGGTCCAGCGGTTGTTGGCCGCCCAGCCAGCGCTGGGGCAAGACGGCAGCAGGCAGGGTTTTGCGCCCCAGCGGGCACTGCCCAGCCCAGCCCAGCCGGCGCTGGGGGAAGCGTGTAGAAAGAAGAAGAGAGAGACGCCAACGGCGCTGGCCACCCAGCCAGCGCTAGGTGGAGCGCACAGCCGAAGGAAGACGCAATTACCCTAAGAAAAATAAAGAAAAATATCAAAGAAATGAAATAATTTACAAAAACTAGTGTCTTAGGAATTAAAAAAGATGGGTTGCCTCCCATTAAGCGCTTGTTTAACGTCTTTAGCTGGACGCATGTTTCTTCAAGATGGTGTATCGGGCGTTGGAATGGAATCCGTTATCCTTGCAGCTTCAGAATGGTATCTCGACGCAGGCTGCGTAATCTTCTTATTGCCAATTCCATCCGCGTTTTCCTTTGTCGCTAGAGTTATCCGAGATAGCGCAAGAAACCTTATCATTTTGGCCACATCCTTCTTACCGAAATTTGCCTTGATTCCCAAAGACTACATGAAGTGTAATGGCGTCGAAGGATCCATGGTGCCCACGTGTGCTTGTTTATCTTCCAGTTTCTCCTCAAGTTGAAGTTGAAGCTCCTTCCTTTCAACCACTTCCGATTCCTTACCTCTTGTCGTGTCGTCTCCCTCAAGCTGCATATCCTGCACAGTAGATTTCTCGGCCAAGGCTTTAATCGTATTAATTGATGAACAATGCATAGGTATATCATTTGCTTGCACAATACTTTCATTCAACATACAAATTGAAACACTTTACCCTAACACAGACATTTTAATCACGCTATTTTTCACATCACCTACATCTAAAACCACGACATCCAGTGGCACAATGAAAGTTCCTATGCGGACTAGAATGTCCTCTACCACTCCCTTAGATTGTTTGACCGAATTGTCAGCAAATTGCAAGCACATGGTGGTAGGTGTTAATTCTAAGCCAAAATTTCGGAAAACAAAGTAGGGCATAAGATTAACCTCAAATCCTAAATCTAGCATGCCTGAATATACCTTTCCATTCCCAAAAGCAAGATCGATATTGAAAGTACCTGGATCGCGTTGCTTTACCGGAAATGGTCGATGCACCATTAAACTCTCGAGTTGTGACTCCTTCCCAGAATTTTCACCAATGGAATTCTTTGTCTCGGTGACTGAATCTTTGCAAAGCTTAGAGTGAGATGGAATTGATGGGATGTACGGGTTTGCGGCCTTGTGGAGTGGAGAAGAGACATCGGAGGGTTGAGCAGTAGGTTGATCTTCCTTGCATCGGGGGCCAACCGGTGCTGGAGAGCCAGCCGGCGCTGGCTTTGAAGTGCAGTTGGCTGAGGGCGAGGGTACCCAATGCCTGTTGGGTCCCCAACGGGCGCTGGGCACGAAGTTTTGGCCGAATGGAAGAGGAGTCCAGCAGGCGTTGGTGACCCCGCGAGCGCTGGCTTCGTCTGGCAGTCTTCCGGACTTTGGTTCCTCCATCTTGTAGTTGCTCCGTTCTCCGCTTTGAAACACCGAGATTGCCTTAACCTGATGTGGTTGCATGCCTTGCCCCGGAACCTTCCCGGATTAATTCTCTTGCGTGAGTTGGTTCAGCGTTCCCGAGATTTGACCCAATTGATTCTCGAGTCTTTAATTGCTCGCTTCGTGGTTCTCGAGTTGCAACCTCATCTGCTGCATAAACAAAGCAAATTCGTCAGTTATGTTATTAGGAAGAGGAGTTTCATTTTTAGGTGGAGGAGGAAGTAGAAGTAGAGGTTGAAGAGCTTGTGGGCGAGGTTGTTGAAATTGTTGGCCTCTTGAATTGTACGCTCCCGAGAACAGTTGCTGATTGTAGGACTGGGGCGGCTGTGGCTCATAGAACTGCGCCTGTGGCAGTGGATGGTAGGCCTGCTGTTGATAGAAAGGCTGCGGATTCGGATACCGAGGAGCGAACTACTGATTTGGGCATCGATTTTGGAAATTGTTGTTCGAGCCCTGCCCTTGGAAGTTTCATCCCCCATACCCTTGCGCGGGTACTTGTGGTGGTGAAAATCCTTGCGCAGCATATGCCTCCACTCCGCCCTCATAAGTCATCACCGCCATTCGTGGGCAGATATCCACAGAGTGCCCTACGTCTCCACAAATTCCGCAGTGCTCTTGTTCAAACTCGGGTTGAGGAGCAGGAGTCGCTTGGGTCATCTTGAGCTCTTGAAGCTCTATCATCATATCAACCATTTGTCATTGCAACTGCGAACCGGTATTCACCTTATTAGCCTGCACTTTTCGGGGCCTTGATGACTTCTGCAATGAACTCAAAGCCAGTGTCTCGAAGATCTCTTTGAGCTCATCCGCGGTCTTCTCAGCTATGTTTCCTCCAGCAGTGCTATCAACCATGAATTGACGCGTCTGAATCAGGCCATCGTAGAATAACTGCCAAAGCATCTCGTTAGCCATCTGATGGTGGGGGAACTGCTGTAGAAGCTCCTGAAATCTCTCCCAAGCCTTGTGGAAAGGCTCGTCTGCGGCTTGAGCGAAATTCATGATCTTGCCCCGAATCTCCTGAGTCTTCTTGTTGGGGTAGTATTTCTGCATAAATTCTCGCTGACTTGTTTCCAGGTGGAGATGGAATTGGTAGGCAGGGACATATACCACGTCTTTGTTCGATCCTTCAGTGTTAGTGGGAAGCAATTCATCTTCAGCTGATCCTCCGTGATGGTACCCAACGGGAAGTTCTGAACAGTGGAGCAGTACTCTCGGATGAAGGTGAGAGCATGCTCGTTTGCCATCCCGTGGTAGGAAGGCAGCAGCGTCTGATACTGAGGCTTCAGCTCGTGATTTCTGACAGCCGCCTACAGAACGATAGCCGAAGTGGTGGACCCGAAAGTGGGCCGAGCGAAGTCTCCCATGAGTGCCATCTCTTCTTTGAACAGGTGTCTCAAACCGAAGTCCTCGACACTACCTTCCCAATTCGCGGCTTGAACGGCCTTCTTGCGATGGATGACGCTAACCAAAGGTGCTAAGGGCCTCTTGAGACATCGGCGACCTAGCATACACCACGAAAAGAAAGAGGGGTGAAAAGATACAGCATGAGAGAAAAAGAAATAAACAAATAAGAATAAACGTTTTTTTTATATAAAAACTCTACACAATCAATTCCTAAGACTTTCCCCAGCAACAACGCCAAAAATTTGTCTCACCAAAACATGCTCCCAATAGAAAGAGATCAGTAATAGCAAGCCGGTAAGGTAACCCAATGTCGAATCTCAAGGAAAGTCTTATAGGGAATTAATTATGCAGAAAACACATTACAGAAATTAAACACCCTAAAACTAAACTCAGGAATTTAAGTGGGTTTTCTTAATCCTACGAAAGTAGTAAAAAAGCAAATAAACCTAATCTAATGAAAGCAAATAAAACTACCTAGGCATGTGAAATAAAAAAAAGCAATAAAACCTAAATCTAAGAAAGCAATAATAAACCAAGCAAATAAAGACATGGTAAATTAATAAACCAAAAACTATGAATTGAAAACAATCAAAGCAATTATACCTATTCTAAAATCAAAGCAATAAATCTACCTAGACTTGGAATTTAATAAACTAGAACCCGAAAGCGAATAAAAACTACTTAAACAAATAATCAAAACCTAAACCTAAGCAAAACAATAATTAAGAAAGCAAGTAACTAAACTAAGAACTTAGGAGAAGCAAGCAAGTAAACAAAGCGGTAAATAAAAGTGCAAGAACGAAGGACAAAATTAAGAACGAAAAACCGAAAGCTTGAATTAAATCTTCAACGTCTTGAATCTCCAAAGCTCCAAAGCAAAACTAAACTAATAAAAAGTATGAAAAAGTGAATAAAATCGTGCAAGAGATGTGTTAGGGTTTACAAAGGTGATAGGTATATATAGGGATCAAAACCCTAGATGAAAAAGGCAATTTTCGGACTTGCCACCCGGTTGGCCAGCGCCTGTTGGCTAGGCTAATGGTCGCTGGCCTAGCTCCACAGTTTGGGCTGGTAGCGCGAGCCAGCGCTCGTGGAAGAGTGGCCAGCGGTGGCTGGCCCTCGGCGGCAGCAACTCCGGATTTTTCTCTTCTTCTTTGTTTCTTCAACTTCTTAATTCCTTCGCACTTTCTTCCCTTCTTGACCCAATTCGTAACTCATTCACCAATTTCTTCTACACAACACAAAGATGAAAAACACACATAAACGAGAACAAAAATACGCAAAAACATGACTCACACAACACAAAACACTAACGTAATATAGACACAAAAATCACACAAACAGATCACAAGTAAGAAAGCCCAAAACTTCGTATGAAAATACATAGTTTGTCGCTTTGCTATTCCCATATCTTGGTGTCCGACAATGGGACACAGTTTACAGACAAAGCCTTCCAGAGTTGGTGTGAAGAGCTTAAGATCCAGCAGAGATTTACCTCGGTAGCTCATCCGCAGGCAAACGGATAAACTGAAGTAACAAACAGGATGTTGGTTAAAGGACTCAAGACCCGGTTACACCGAGCTAAGGGGAAATGGGTCGAGAACCTACCACAAGTCCTTAGGTCGTACCAGACAACTCCGCACACGACCACGGGAGAAACACCGTACAGTCTGGTAAATGGGACAAAAGCGGTGATCCTGGTGGAAATCGGACTACCAAGTCCACGCACTGCCAACTTCTCAACTGAGTCAGACGATGAAAATCTCCGAGCGGAACTTGATTTGCTTGAAGAAAAAAGGGAACTAGCTTTTATCAAGGAAGTTCGGTATAAGAAGTAGGTAGCCCGGTACTACAATCAACAGGTGAAACCTCGGCAATTCAAGGTCGGAGACTTTGTCCTCAGGAACAATGAAGTATGCAAGGCTGAGAAGCTCGGAACGCTCAAAGCTACCTTGGAAGGTCCGTACCAAGTCACAGAGGTGTGCGGCAAAGGGACATACAAACTGGCGAGTATGACCGGTGAGCCCATACCTCGAACTTGGCACATCACAAAGTTGAAAAAGTACTTTGTATAAGTGGGTAGTAACGCATGTGTCCATTTGTTTCAACTATTTGTACAAGTCTTTTACAAAAACTACTTTCAATAAAAAAACAATCTTTCTAACAATTATGTTACATTCTATTCGCTTTTTCGCATGCACTATTTTCATGAGTCTTATTTTAGCCCACCTATAATTCGTACTTTAATTTGTACCACATTCCAAAGGCTAGCCCCCTTTAGAATACTGGTCTGAGGACTTGTCAAAATCTTCTATAAAGAAGGTATAAGACTCCTCACAACCAGAAAAACCCAATAAAGGAGACGAAGCACTCCTTTCAGTGATGTTTCTCCCTAAGAGGGTACTTCAGCTCTCCCACTACGGAGAGTCTTTTAAAGCGCGTATAAGGAGAACACTCCTAGCGATAAAACTTGCCAAATCAGGACCTCGGACTTCGGTAATAGCGAATTGTCGCTCCTTTCGGCGGAATCGAAGTCGCGGTGCACTATTCAAGCACCTAACTTCCATAAAGCTATTGTTATTTATAGCAACTGGAAGACAATTTGAAGTACGAGAAGGATAGAATCGCAGTATACTCATAAATTAAGTTTGAAGATACAAGGTATACATTATAGAGGTATCTTATTACAAGCTGGGTTGGAACTACAAGCTACCAGTCCTACTACCGGGTTGAGATACATCCTCGGCTGCTCCATTACGAAGAATGGCATCTATGTTCACTCGACCACCGCCCGAGCTACCGCCTCGTGCCGCTCCTCTTCCTCTTCGACCGCCGGTGTGAGGACCTCGGCCACTACTTCGGCCGCCACCTCGACCACCACCTCGGTGCCTCAGAACTTCGCGCCGCTCCTGCTCGGTAAAGTTATGAGGAGGGACTATGGTAGTACCGCGAGGACGGGGAGTCTGTGCTAATAACTCCATTAACCTCGGATACCGAGCATCAAACAAACTGTACATCTTGGAGTAACTCCTCAGCTTATGAACAAGAGATTGGTATTCCTCGGTGAAGGGACCCAGCTCAGCATCAACCTTCTCGCATTCATTCCATATCTTCTCCTTCTCATCCTCAACCTCACTAATAGTGAGGCCACCATTTCTGTGAATAATTGCCTCGTACTCAAGGTTTTCTTCGGTGATGATCCTTCTATCGACTTTGGTACTTTTTAGCTCCTTCTTCAAGTCCTTCAATTTTAGTTGAAGATCAACCACTTTAGCCGCACTATTGTCAAGCTGAACTTGACTCTCAATAGCCTTTACCTCGGCATCGTCTACAACTCGGGTGTATAAGTCCATCCAATACTCCGCATCCGATCTCGCACTCTGAAGTTTGAACGTCAACATTTTAAGCTCTGCAACATAGTCATTGGGTTCCAAATCAAACTACAAGAATATAAGAGCAAGGGAAATACAATAAGGAGAGATCGGTAAAATGAGGTAAAATTCCATTCATATTGCAAAAGAAGGTACATTGGAGGGCACCATGGCCAAAGTACAAAAAAATCCTATCTAGGAGAAGGGATTCATACAAGGGGAGGCTCAGTCTCCTTGGAGGCGTACCCTGGTGCCTTAATCCGCACATCATCTTCCTCTCCTCCAACACCGACGTGGTCACCTCCGCCGTCTTCCTCTTCTTCTTCTCCATCCTCGCCACCCTCCTCCAACCTCAGCAAGTGGGCAGGCTCCACGTCCCCGACGGTCACAAAGCATGCCTCCATGGCAGCATCCAGGTCGGTAGTGCAAGAGCGCACTACCTCGCCAGTCAGGGGGTGGGCAAGGACGCTAGGTCCTCCGGGAGGGGTAGAGACTGCAGCCAAGCCTTGATAACCCGGGTATAGGCGTCCATCCCTTCGGACTTCCTCATCAGCTCGGTGAGGTTGTTCACCATGACCGAGAACTGCATGCAGGTAAAGAGCTTTTCCGCAAAGGCACGGAGAGCTCCCCCTGGGAGGCCACGATGCCCGCCTCAGTACTTCGCACCGCCTATGCGATCGCGAGCTGTTGTTGTTGCTTCAATTGAAGCAACTCAACTCGGACGGCGGCGGCGTCAGCCTCACTCTTCTGTTTGGCCTGTAGATCCCTGGACGCCATGCTTCGGAGTCCTCCACCTTCTGCCGGAGTCAAGCAACGTCATCCTCGGACTTCGCCAAAGCTCGGCCGAGCTGTCGAAGCTCGGTCATCCCCTCTCTATGTCGGCCAGCACCCGCCTGTCGCGCTGGAAATAAAAAGAGAGGGCGTAAACAGACATTCTAAAGCAAATGGATTGAAGACATGTGACAAGACCTTACGTCAATAGCGCTAAGAGGCCATGCAGGGTCATCCCCACTAGCAGGTGGGGGAACGACATCAACCGATACACCCCCAACCTCGGCCAGGGTTACGCTGGTAGGGAATGGAGCTTGGTGACGGAACCTCGTCACCACAACCGAGGTGTCATTGGCAGTCCTCTCTGATGATGCGGTTAACGCAGAGATGGTCTTCTGCTTCTTTGGCGCCCTCTCCATAGCTGGTAGGGAAATGGTGGGTTTACTTCTCGGGGTTTTCCCCTTACCCTTGCCTTTCCACCCTTACCACCTCCCCAAAAAGACACTGCAACAAGGTTTAGAGTCAGACATGAAGGAAGAAGGAAAAGAATACCAAGGACGTGATCAAATTTAACTAGCTATCCTCACCCTTCTCTACCCCGGCTACTTCAGATAGCCGGGCTAATGCCAGCCTGGACGAGCTCGGACTCGGCGTAAGACTTGGTTACCATCACTACTAGAAAAATGCACATACATTACGCAACATACATGACGGTTTTATAATAAAGCGTCATCTATGTGCGTATTTTTATAATACATGACGGTTCTAAAATAAATCGTCATGAAGAACCGTCATGTATGTGCGTGCTCTTATAATACATGACGGTTCTAACATTTAACCGTCATGTATTAGCATATCATACATGACGGTGTTTGAAAACCGTCATCTCTAACCGTCATCTATTTTACTACCCACTCTATATTATTTTATACTATTTTTTAATATTTTTTTATAATTCATTACTCCCATTTTAAATACCTTACAAATGTCATATTAAATAAACTCTCATTTTTTTAATTAAATCCATTTAATTTATTCTAGCTAGCTTAATATATTTCTCAAAATAACTGTATGATTAGTAACTTGAAATATTTCTCGAATAATTAATAATTACTAGCATATTTTTACGACCCACTTTTATACTATTTCATAATTTTTTTTTATAATTCGTTACTCCCATATTAATTAAATCCATATTAAATAGTACTCCAATTTTTTTTTAATTAAATCCATTTAATTTATTCTAGCTAGTTGAATAGTACCTTCATCTCATTAAATAAGACTTATTTGTAATTAATGTTAGTATGCCTTGAATCTCTATGGTTTGCCGCTACGCAAACAGGGGTCAGCGAGTCGGGGGGTCAAGGGGGGCGACGCCCCCTTTCCTGGGGTCCGGGGGGCGGAGACACCCCCGGCCCGACGGTATGCTATGCATTTGTATTGGGCTCGATTTGTCTTATTGAGCCTAACCCGTCTTATGAGCCTATTTATGTTGATCCAACGACGCAAAAACTGTAATCTGAAACACAGCCGTCATAATATAATTGTTCTCCCTCAATTCCCTATTTCGTAATAATAATTAATTCTGAGGAGAGAAATTTAATGTTAGCCACATATTATTTTTTATTTTAGGAAATGAGTCTAATAAATAAATTGTACCAAAATGGAAAGTGAGTCTCATTTAGCGAGATGGAGGTAGTAGATTTTATAATGGGAATCGCAAATTATAAAATAAAGGAATTATAATAGCAATTTTAGAATTCTATTTTGAAAATGAGAAGGAAAGTCGTATGATTAAAACAATGATTTCTATCAATTGTTAAGGAAAAACTTTTCGCGGACAGTATTCAACCCAAATCCTTCATTCACGCGCGTCTTCTCTCTTCCCGCTGCTCTCGATCTTCCTCCGCCGTATGTGCGTCGCTGTCCGCGGCGGCTCCGGTGGTGTCTAAGTCCGACGATTAGGTGGAGTCCATTCTCTCGAAGGTAGGTTTCTGCACTCGATTTGAACATCAACCGATTAGGGTTATGAAGTTGCAATTTGTGTAATATACCTTCTAGCAGTGAAATCGACAATGATTTTTGATTTCCACGTTCTGTGTTTTTGGTTTCCACACTCTGCTTCTTCTTCCTCAGCTGCGTATTAATCATATATGGCTTATGCAAAAAAAATTAGGGCTTCTTCCTAGGCTCGCTGAAAGGTTTTGATTTTATTTTTTATAGCTTATTTGATAATGTTATTGAATCAAGGTTGAATAATCATATTAATTTAAGAATCACTATAGAAGTACTCCATTAGAATAGAAGTACTCATACCATAGGCTCATGGCGCCAAGCTTGGTATGTCATGTTTGTTGTGGAGCGCTCCATCATGCTTTGCCATGCCATTTCCCCATCTTTCCCATTGAGAAGCTTCAACAGGTGTTCGAGATCTTTTTCTGTTACAACATTCAATTCTCCTTCTGAAGCTCCAGTTAGAGGCCTACAGAAGGAGCAAAGCCAATAATGAGCATCATATGTTTATGAATATTTTCTACGCACTGATCTGATCAAACAAATGCTTGATTCTGAGCAGTAAATCAAATGCATCCAAAATCGTAACTAGTTATGGACAACTGAATAACATGATTCCTACTAATTCAATAAAATAAAATAAAATTAGTTTGTTTGAGATTTGTTTGTACGGTCTAATCAAGGTTGTTCTATTTGTGTAATTAGTTGATTACGGTCTAATCAAGGTTGTTCTACAATCTAGAGATTCCAAACTTGTTGAAACTTCACATTTTTCTATTTTTAATCTCTAATGCCTCTCAGTAATTCTGTTTGTATGTTGTAAATTTGCTCACTTCCTTCATATGTATACTATTATGATGTTTGTTGTTTTCTGACAATCTTAATAAACGGTAGCAGGTTCTTGTCTCCATGACCTCCTAAAATTGGAAATCTGGGAGGACAGTTCGAAGAAATCACATTCACGAGAACCTTCTATCAGTAAGTCGATTAAAGAGCTACGGTCTTTGTACTTTTCTCTCGTAAGTTATCTATTATCAATAGTGGAGATCCAAGTTGAGGTTACAGATTCTTCGTTGATTATATTTTAAGATTTTTGTGGATAACGTCGTAACTTTTTAAAGTAAATCTTGCATTATAAACAATGGAAAATCATCGCTAAAGTTGAATGATTTTCTGATAAATCTTGATTTTATTCTGTTACTAGAAGTTTCTTTGAATTGAACCAAGTGACAGTAAGGGTGCATGGTCTAACACCTTTATAACATTATATGGAAGAAGAAAAAGACAAAAAAAAAAATCAATGTAATTAAAGAATTTTTATCTGAAAGTTTATATGATTTCCAATACAGAATTAGGCAAGTTTATTGTTTTTGTTGTATCATCTCTTTAAGCATAACTGGAAAGTTAATTAATATCAAGATTCAGAAATTCAAAAGTTAAAGAGAGCTGCCCAAGAAATTGCTTCACTGGCTGCTGCTGGTTCTTTCAAATTTGTACAAGCAGCACAAGCAGTCAGGACCATCACACAAAAAGTAATTATGTTCTCTCACTTCTTCAGTCATCTTTGTGCTGTATATTTTCACTATTGAATTTGTATAATTTGAAGTGAGTTATTTATATATCAGATTTGTAATCCATTGAATGTATTTTGCCACTATGAAATTGAAAAGGTCGATTGTCATGCTAAAGGTTTCTGAACCTGATATTATCCCTCTAAAACTATTAGATAAGTAGGCCTTTGTACTTTGATTGACCCTCTTACTCATCGGAATCGTGATAGCACATGGAAATCTGTGGTTGACACGTAAGTTTTAGAAATTTATTGTAT
>JAOWBJ010110839.1:0-14027 GCA_028566335.1 Monarda citriodora | reverse complement strand
AAGTAAGAGAATAAAGTGTCTCCCATTTTGTGAAATACTATCTCATCTCACACAAGTTCCTAATCAAATATTTTTTATTAAATTTCGTAATCAAATATTTTTTATTCGATTTAAAAAGTGAACAAATATATTAATATATCAAAAAGAAAAAATAGATAAAAATAATGACATAAAGATAATACTAGTATTAGAATAGTTTAATGTTTTAAACACTTGTATGAAAAGGCCTATTACATTTCACTTATCAAGTGCTAAATATTGGTTTAGGAAAGATAAATCGAGCCATTATCGCTATCTACATTCTAAAGCAAGACTGTAAGCTTACACACACAAAAGCTTGTTTCAAATCATCCACATGCTAAAAATTTCCCTTTTAAGCTAACCATGGCATACATAAAATGGCAACTCCACTTTCATGCAATATGTAAGAAACACACGACCATTTCACCAAAAGCAATAATAGTTAGGTAAACATGAAAATTTCCAAGAGTCGAGAACAGGGAAAGATCAAACAAGTTAAAGAGAGCGAAAACGTCGAGAGCCTTGTGGTTTCTAGACGAACAGACATCGACCTAGAGCTAACCGGGACCGGTTCAACATGAGTTAAATCATCTGAAGAAAGAAAAAAAACAAAGAACTCAGTGCTCTTCCAAAGATACTGAAATGTTGATGTCCGGGTACGGTCTGTGATCGGAGCTGGGCCCTGAACCGTTCCAGTCAGCA
Organism: Monarda citriodora; assembly: GCA_028566335.1. Lineage (NCBI taxonomy): Eukaryota > Viridiplantae > Streptophyta > Magnoliopsida > Lamiales > Lamiaceae > Monarda > Monarda citriodora. The sequence continues at coordinate 13,304 of JAOWBJ010110839.1, read as the reverse complement.
GTATTATCAGTGGATGCAGAATTCGGCTGGTCTCTATTGCTTAAGCTGTTGTCACCTTCTCCTTGGCTCTGCGCAAGGTACTGTGATTGCGGTGGGATAGGGTTAGAGTAGATGTTGGTTTCCGGTGGTGCCTGTGATATTGGTGTTGCTGCAGTAACAGTAGCCGGAGGGCAGAGGAGTGCAGGAGCTGTTCTCGGTTCCTTGTGCTGCTTTCGACTCTGCATCTTGAAACCGTTTGGCACGAAGCTTCCGACTACAATCTGTTGCGAAGCATGATTATAGCTGGATAAGACTTGGGATGACATGATACTAATTTATCTTCTCGATTATTGCAGAATTAATCGCTCAGACATAGAAAACATCGATAATGTGAATATTGGCAAATAAATTCAAATTTCTAAATAGCATAGCATATATGAATGGCAAAGTAGTGACCTGGATTGGACTAGCTGCCATGAGCAAACCAGCTACTCCACCACCTATTACACGGCCATCAGGGCTAGCTAGCGAAACGCTTAATCCACCGGATCGGGACTTTATCCCACCATTGTCAGAAACTGTGTACGAACCTGTTAGAGTTAATATCTCAAAACGCCCCTGCATCAAACCAACGCCTCTCAGTATGTTGATGTTTTTTAAAAAAACGAATGGAATCGGGGACAACTGGAACGTTAATCAGACATCAAATACTCTCCCAAAAATGAAGATGAGTTTCAAATACAGAGTACAAACCATTTTCGAACGAAGCCCGGATATTCACAAAATGCTCTAATAGCAGACTTGCTCTAATAACAAGAAGATCAATTTGGTTTAATGGACACATCAAGATCCCAACCTTAGCAACAACATCCAAATCTATCAATCGTAAGGTAACTTTTTCGATACAACACAATAACAAACTAGGGTAATGCGAAGAAAGTTTCCCAATATTCTTCTTCAACCAAGCATCAACAAACGTACACCTATCATACTGAAGAAAATTATTCGATTAGTGCATACCTCGTAAGTTAGAAGGCCGCCGGAGGTGCCAGGCTGGCGAAGCGTAACGTTGGACACAGATCCATTGGCAGAAAGAACACAGATCCCTCTATGGCCCTTCTGAGCAAAGGTAAGTATTTTCCCAGCAACATCCTGCAAAAAATAGATACCACTAACTTTTATATAACTACACAACTGCAACAAGGATTCTGTCTGAGAAGAGACAGCAGTTGTCATTACCTCTCCTGTATGTACAGTCACCACATGCGGCGTAAAATCCCCTCCTGCTGTGTTTGCAAACAAGTCACCTGCAATAATTATTCAATAACAATATGTTAAGAACCCTAGTTCGTTTTCTCAAATTAAAAAAAGGAAAAAAGAAGAAGAAACAGAGAACCCTAGTTCTAAGATTGCTTTTGGAGGAAGAAAAACTGCCTAAAAACAATAATCAGGAGAAAACCCTTAGATTTAGCCAGGTTTAAACTGAAATCAACGCTAATTTAATAGATAAGCAAAACCCTAATTTAATTAGTTTTCCCCTCTTTAAATATAACACAGATATGAGTGGGAGAAAAAAGGAAATCTAAGTACACAACAAAAATGAGAGGGAGTGAGGGGTGAAATAGTAATGGATAAACAAGAAGAAATGGAAATCAAAGTCAAGATTAACTGGAAAGGCTGAGAAGTTGAAATCTCGGTGAAAATCGTCACGAGTAAAAAACATTTAAAAAGTAAAAATAAAATTAAATTTGCTACAGTGCATGTAGAACTCACCCAAAGACGCAAGAATTTGCCAGTTTCCGGAGGCGGCGGAGTGTTTGCCCCGGCCTCTCTTCGAACCAGTCGAATTCTCATATGAGCGCGGCGTTGAGAGGGTAAAACCGGCGGCGGCTTGCATCGCCGTCGGCGATCTAATATACGCCGGATTTAAGTTTCCGTCAGCGTCGTACTTCCTCGGCCTCCCTCTCTTCTTCTTCCCCATCGACAAATCGCCATTTCCACCGCCAAGCCCTCCCACCACTCCACCACCAATCGAGGCGGCGCCGCCGCCTCCAACACCTCCGCCGCCCACCGCCGCCGGCGCCGAGCTCTTTTCCATGCTGACCATCTCCGGCAGCATCCCACCACCGCCGGCGGCGCCGCCAACGCCGCCGTGAGCGACATAATCGCCACCACTCAGCGGCGGCGATTCGGAGTCTGGATTTCCGCTCAGCGACCCCGAATCCGTGCTCTCTCTGTCTTCAACCTCCATAGCTGATAACTCCCTTTAACGAGCTCTGGACGTTCTAGAAATTTAGCAAGAGAACAAAAAAGGAGGAAAAGGATTTGGCTTTTTTTGAAAGATTGGTAGGTGAAACAAATGGCGCCAGAAATTTTTCAACCTAAAATTTTTACTCCGTATTTGTTTTCCGGCTTTAATTTGTGTTTTGTATTCCCTCCATTAATGGTTGAAAAAGCTTTGATGAAAGAGAAAAAAACCAATATTTGTCTTTTTCTCTGCAACTTTGGTCTGTAAAAGTGAAAGCTATTATTCTTAATTTCACGTATTTATTAATTCTTAAATATTTGGTGTGATTTGTTTGCTAATGTGGAGATTACAATACATTTAAATATAATTAAAAAATAATTATTCTTTTAATTTTGTTTTACCTAACTCATGGTTGGTATTATTTCGTTTTAGAATAAGCATTCCATTTGTTTCGGCCGATATAACGTGTTTGTTTTTTAACTTTTTTAAAACGCATTTTTATCGAAATATATTAATCCATTTTGTAAAAAAAAAATATTTCAAAACAATATTATAAAACTTGTATTAGATTTTAATGTATATACATGCCAGAAAAAAAAAAATCACATCGGCGGGGATGAGGGTGTAATATTGGAGATATTTTTTGGGAACATATTCTTGCGATTATTTTCGAATTAAATTCTAAATCATAATCCCTGGTGATATGCTTGTATATTATATAAGTAATCTTTTTTTTAAATGTAATGGATTCATTGGTTTTTTAAGAGCAACTTTTTATGCAAATTCATTAATGTTTTATGCGTGTGAATAATTTTTGAATCTCATATTTTATCTCATTCAATACATAGTTGACGTAATAAAATGAAAAATGAATTTAATTTTGGACATACCTAGGTGAGGATGTAATAACGGTGTATCCAGTAAACGTGTTAATTATATATAATAAAAATTCTAATTTGTATGAATAACAGTGTAAATTGTAATATAATTGTAATATCCCGAAAAAAATTATATACACTATATTGTGTTATGTCAGTAATTTTACTCCGAATTAAATTGCTAAACAGTGTATATAAATAAATTGGGCTAGAACTCGTAAATAAACTGGGTCAAGCCCATTTGAATTATCAGAGTCCAATATGCGTACAGTCCGTTTTACAACAGTAAAAGAAATGATTGAGTACAGAGTGAAAGTAGGAGTGGCCTACTCCTTATCAGAATTCTATCTACTGAAAAGGAAGTAAATGATGAAGCTCATCATTCAGCGAGCAGCTTCCGTGAGAAGCGCTTCACCACTCGTAGCCTGTAGAAAATTTAAGAGAGTGGTTAGTACAGTAGAATCCTCACCCTATATAAGCCCTACTTCTACAAGCTTTCCATGCACAACATACTCAGATAAATTCTTACGTAGAAACTCTTAGTACTCATTCTAGAGAAGAAGGGAATGACAAAGACTTCCTCAGCTAGCCTAACACTCTCAGCAGGTAACCATTACAGCTTTACTCTACATACTAGAATTCTTAGTATAGTATTAAGGTGTCCTCAGTAAGATGTTTACATCATCAGATATACCCTCCTAAACCCACAGTTATTCCGGACACCCTTTTTCCTCAAATTATGCATTAAGCACATTCCTTCATGGGAATTTTAGCTGCATATTCGAATAATGTTGCTACGTAAGCTAGCTTTTACGTAAAAGACCACCGAAAATAGAACCGAACCTGACCACCGAGCCACCAAGCCACCCCGAACGAACCACCAACCGTCGAAGGTGCAGAGGCAGCGGTTCGAGGCGGCGGTGGCGGCAACGTTGGCGGCAGAGGCAGCGGCGGCAGAGGGAGGCCACGCCAAGCTCGGCGGCGACGGCTCCTGTCCGCGGCGGCGGCCATGCCCAGCCCAAGGTGGCGACGGCTCTCTGCAAGGCAGCGGCGACCCCGATAGAACCGAAGCAGGCGGCCCAACTCCGGCGCGACGTGGGAAGCGCGGCGGCGACACCCCACTGGGAAGGACCACCCGGCTAAGGCGACGGCAGCGGGCGAAGAGTCCCGACGGCGGCGCAACGCGACGGCGGAGTCACGAGCCGGAGAGAGACAGCCGGTGGTCCAAAGCCGGAGACGGGATTGAAGCCCGAGGTCCGAGCGTAGAGAGGCGGCCGAGAGTGGGATGGCCGAGAGACTGAGGAGACAGCCGAGAGTTGAAGTGAGGGAGAGAAGAGAGGAGTGCCTACAACTACAGAGAGAAGGAGAGAGCACTCTCTTAGCTAGAGAGAGAGGAAGAAATCGGCTGACATGAGTGTAACGGAGGGGGGCTGTAGTCTAGGAAAAAAGAGAAGGGGGTGATGTGTGTGTGAGTGACGCGTGTGTGTGTGGTGTGACAAGTGTGTGTGTGTTCATGTGTGTGCTAGTGTGTGTGTGTGTGTCGAGTTTTAAGAGAGAGAGTGGGATTTTTTTGGGTAATAAAATGGGTTCCCATTTTATTTTATCGGGCTTGAGTCTTGGTAGAAATTGGATCACTAAAATTATTTGGGGTAGAACCAAATAATTAAAGGAAGTGATTTTAGACTACCAAGTTGTGCCAAGATTTAATTTTCGGAGAGAGGACGACTGGATGTTAATCTTGTTGGGAGAAGCTTTGAGACTGAGTCAAAAATTTATTCTTGTAGAATAAAAGCTCAGAAAACAATTCAAGAAGAACCCCGGGAAATTGTTTAACAATAGTGGGTTTATCCATTCTCAACCCGGAATAATAAGAGCATTTATTTCCCCAATTTCCAGATACTCACGTCCTAGTAGAACCCGAAAATTTATCCTTCCTGAAATAATTATTTAGTAATTATTTCTTTTCCATCGGCTACTAGCACCAGTCCTAAATTCCTTAGACCCAGCCAGCACCTTCACACTAGATTTTTCTTAGCAAGTTGTTTCGACTTTATTTATGTACAAGAATTTATTTTCCGTCTTTTAATTGAAGGTGGTGCTAAGGAAGAGCCGTAGCAAGAGCATAGTAAAATTTGTAACTTTGCTTTAAAAGCACAGTTCAGGTGGGTTTTTCTATACCTAATCAAAAGTGGGCTTTTCTACTCCTACTAAAAAGTGGGCTTTTTATTCAAGTATGGGCTTTTGCCAAAGGTTGAAAGCATGTTTAAAAGAAAATAGAAATTTTCTCAGTTTTCTGAAAAGCATGTCATGCCATAAAATGTTTTGTTTTGTAAGAAGCCTATCTGATTGGCGCAAGGCCAATATACTTAAATCGAATTCGGGTCCTTGTATGATTAGATATCTACTTGGGCTAGTGTACACCAAGATCGACTCACTATAGAGTAGTGACCGATCATGTGATCGCGGAAGGTGGCCACCTTCCCGGACACCAGTTACAGATACGGTGGATTACCAGAAGCAAGCTTGCGCAAGCGATATCTCAGAAAATAAATATTTCTATGTGATCATGTGATCTTTCAAAAGAAAAACCCTATGATTCATAGTATGGCTTGACATAACTGTTTTTGGCATGTGTTCACTGAGTACTTTGTTTTCAGCCCTCGTATTGTTTTTCCTCCAATACATAGGTTAAGCAGGAAGGAGTAGATGGGGACGCAGCTAGACTTTTATCGAAGAAAGGAGAAATCAAGTCTCTCGGTAGTACATGTCTTCATACATGTACTTATGGGTTAAAAATTTTAAAAGTCTACACGTTTTCCGCAGTAGTTGTACTCTGAATTCAGTGGGTCAAAGACAATTTCATCTTATGTTGTGAGTCAAAACAATTCCATCCTATGTTGAGGAATTTCAATGATTTTGTGAAGTCAGTGTGAGGATATTTGCTCGATTTATTTACCCCTTTCTATCCCTACTTCTTTAATCCCATCCCTAGTCATGGTTTCCCAAACTTAGCTATCCTTAGCTAGGGGCGGTTGTGAAGTGTGAACATTCATCCAATTGTTGGTCCACTCATGGCCAAACGGGGTTCGAATTCTTCGGACAACCACTGGTCCACTGCAACCATGGCTTCTCATGTAATTATTTGGTTGTACACCATCTAAATCAGGGTGCTTTGCACTTGATTGTGTGAATAACTTGTAATTGATGACTTTGTAATAGTTTGTTTTATTGATTTTTAATAGTTAGTTTGATTGATTTGTACTCCTATGCAAAATGAAATGTGTCAAATATTGCAATTCCAAATTATTCTCTTGCATGCAAAAAAAAAAAAATTCAATCCTTTTCAAAATGACAATTCACGAGCAAATTCCCTACATGTATTCAAGATGGAATCATTTACATGCAAAAAATAAAAATAACACTTATTTGACACATGGAATACATTAAGGATTCAAAATAATTCAAATTTAAATTCAAAACCCATAACCCCCTACTTTTAATCAAAAACTGTCTCCCCTCTTATTTCGAACATTCTCACTTTCTCAATCTCCTCAATTTCCTCTCTTCCTCTGAAAATCTCATTTCTTCAATCCATCTCTTCAATTCAATTTCGACAATGGCATGGTTGGAAAATGAGTCGGGAATTCCCTTGAAAAGAATGCCATAAGAAATTAAGGTATGTAAACTTTTTAATTGCTATAATATTTGTGATGGTATTTGAGATTTTTTGGTGCTATTCGGCGCACAAAATCCTCGCCGGAAATTATAATTTTCTGTCAAAGTCATTACCGGAGATTTCAAGTTCCGGCGAGTATTTTGTGCGCCAAATACACTAGGAAAATCCCAAAAAATATGTTTGTTCTTATTATGGTATGTAAGAATCTCGGTATCATAGATAAATGCTTATGTCCAATATGAGTTAATTATAAGTTTTTTGATTTAATCATTTGAAATATGTGTGTTGCATGTAGGAATTATACATAGTATATGTTAGTGTTTGAACATGTATTGTTGAAGTTTTTTTTTTAGGATTTTGCTAGGGTATTCGGCGCACGAAATACTCGCCGTAAAGTTGAATTCTCCGGCAAAGTCATCGCCGGTGTTTTCAACTTTCCGACGAGTATTCCGTGCGCCAAATACTCTTGAAAAATCCTAAAAATATGTTTGATCAAACTATGGTATGCAATGGTCACGGTATCATAGATAAATGTTTATGTCCAATATGAGTTAAATATAATTTTTTTGATTTAATCATTTGAATGATGTGTGTTACATGTAGGAATAATGTCTAGTATATGTTAGTGTTTGAACATGTATTGTTGAAGAAAATATTTTTTAGAATTTTGTTAGGGTATTCGGCGCACGAAATACTCGTCGGAAAGTTGAATTCTCCGACGAAGTCATCGCCGGAGTTTTCAACTTTTCGGCAAGTATTCCGTGCGCCGAATACTCTTGAAATATCCTAAAATATGTTTGATCAAACTATGGTATGCAATGGTCAAGATATCATAGATAAATACTTATGTCCAATATGAGTTAATTATAATTTTTTGATTTAATCATTTGAATGATGTGTGTTACATGTAGGAATAATACCTAGTATATGTTAGTGTTTGAACATGTATTGTTGAAGAAAATATTTCTTAGGATTTTGTTAGGTTATTCGGCGCACGAAATACTCGCTAGAAAGTTGAATTCTACGGCGAAGTCATCGCCGGAGTTTTCAACTTTCCGGCGAGTATTCCGTGCTCTGAATACCTTTATGTAGACCATAAGATAATTAGTTTTCATGTGTTATATTTATTTGAATCTTTTTACCATAAATAAATGATTTAATGAAAGTCGAATGTTTGTAAGATTCACCCGTTCTGTGGTATCGTCGGCCGAACCTCATCAACGGGAATTTTCTGCCCAGTACATCGTATAGGGTTGGAACGTTGAAGGAGATAAAAAATTTCCTAACCAGGCAACAAGGGGGTCTGGTCGAGCAGTTTGAAAGAGGTCCCTTCGGACATTTCTTTAATTGGAATCCTGGGATAAATAATCGAAAATTGCTAAATCATCTCTTATCTCGAGCAATTTTTTCGGAACAAGGGATTTGGTTCCACATGAGAGGGAAAGATGTCGAGTACACTATCCAGGACCATGCTCGTATCACGGGGTTGAAATTCGGTCCTACTTAGTTTAGTAGAAGTTCTGTGATTAACCACCGAGATTCCGTTCTATTCCAAGTCGTATGCGAGGGTCAGACTCGTAAAGCTAGTTGGGTGATGTATGAATTATGCACGCGTCGAGATGATTCAATAATGACTATCTTTTAAAGCTCACCAACATGTTGCTCGTGAATTTTTTTTCTTTTGGGACGCGATCCCGCCCATTCTGTGTGCCATTGGTTGTGGCAGTTGGCTGATGATGTCGTGGCATTCAATGCCTTTCCTTGGGGAGCGTACACCTATAAAACGCTCATTCATACCTTCAGAAGTTTCAATGCACCGGACGGAGATATCGTTGCCGTCAAGACCTCTAATACAGATCTCCCAAAGTTTCTAAAGTGGAGATACCAGCTTTCAAAGAGTTTTCCGATGCCCAACTTTATTATCAGTTTGAGTCACCTGATCAGGGGATCATTGCGATTCAGCCCCACGGAAGGGAGATCAATGAAGACTATTTTAGATCCTTACATCGAATGAGGGCTCTGATGGTCGATTTTCATGAGGGTGGCAGTTGGTTCATCGTAGATGACGACCAAGAGGGGAGTACGGGGGCTTCTTCATCCCAGCATCCTCGTCGGCAACAAGAAGTCGGACAAGGATCGTCGAGAGGCCTTGCAGTACACTACGGTGTCGATGTGGAAAGAATTTAAGCCAATGTCACTCGCCGCACATGTGAGAGATACAAATCCGCAATCGAACATGAGCTATATAAGATAGAGAACAACGTTGTGCGGCAGTGAAGAAGTTCATTGAGAAGAGCGTGTCACTTGTGACGTGTGGCACTTCTACGATGCCGACTGATGTGCGCTCGCCGCGACGAATTAGACCCATTAGGATTGTATCGCCTCAACAGGATTCCCATGTGGATCAGGTTCGTGCATCTCAGTTTGATTTCGGTTATTCTGCACCCGAGTCGCATGTGGAGCGTGTCGATACCTCTCTCCCCACGTACATGCAGGCTGACCCGGTGTCTTCGGCTTTCCAGTCAATTTTTGGACAGGTATTCATAATTTTGATTACAATTTATTTTATAAATCTCTCTAGTAAAATCACACTAATATGTACATTTGAAATTTATGAATCACGCAGAGCATTCTATCGAGTAGCAACGGGCAACCTTCTCCCGTGATGCCCGGTTTCGAAGAGGCGCAACCTAACGCGATTGTCCCATGCGCACCATCGTCCGAGATCGGCATCCCAGAAACTATCAGGATCGCTAAAAAATAACATCTATGCTTCGTACCTCACTTTCAAAATCCGGAACCGGCTCTGCATAGTGTCAACCCCTCGGAAGAGTTCAACTCGAACTGTGCTAGAGGTATTGCGTTGTCGACCCAAAGCTCTTCGTGGCCATCGACGAAACCCACGCTTTCGTGAATGGATTTGAGGAACAATTTATCACGTTCTTTATTCCATTTATTCCATGTATTGTTGTAGAAGTAGTACTCTTGTGGATAGATATAGACCATACATATTGTTCCTAGTAAACGCACACAACAAGAATTAAACACACACAAATATTTTTGGGGTTTTATCTAAATCCTAATTAAGTCAATAAACGACAAGTAATTAAATGACTAGAATTAAACCTAAATTAATAAAGCATATAAAAATCTACCTAGACATGCAAAGTAAACAAGAGCATATAAATCTATCCTAAGAACACTAAAAGGAAACATGCTTAAATAGATAAGATAAACATAAAAACTTTAAACTGAAACTTTTGATGAAAGACTTAATTTAAAACAAAAATTAAATAACAATCAATAGAAAGCATTTAAATAATTTAGAACATAAATTCAAAGCAATTAATCGTAAAGTAATTAAATAAACTTAATTCGAATAACAATTAACGACATAACATAGCATGTAATAGAACAGAAATAAAGCAAACAAAAAGCAATTAAAAGTAAATAACAAGAATTAAAGAGAAAGGAAGATGGATTAATAAAACCGTAAACGTTGAACCAAGATCCGGAACTTGAAATCCTTCGAAAGCTAATAAATCCTAACTACGATTGTTTAGAGATAAAAAGAAGCTAATTTTTGTGCCTAAGAACTGATGATAAGTTTGAGACATCACAAGGGTATTTATAGATACAACAACTAGAGTTCAAGTAGAATTATAATTCTACTCAAATTCGGAACGACCAGCGATCGCTGGCTAGCCAGCGGTCCCTGGGTTGCTGCATCTGTTTATCGCGTGACTTGCTCGTCCCTAGCGATCGCGCAAGGCCTAGTAATTCGCTGGGTACCCGAGATGTCCAACTTCTTCTTCGATTATCTATTTCCTTCTCCCGTTTTTCTTTTCTTTTCTTTTCTTCCTTTCCTCTTCTGTTCCTCTCCTCTTATCCTTCTTTCTTCACCAATTGATCCATTCATCACCAATTCGTCGTAAATGACACAAACACAAACACAAGACGTAAACAAGAACAAAATATCTAAAATACAACTTAATACGATGAAAAACGAACATAAATACGACACGGAGATAAACACAAAAATAATATAAACAAATCCCCCACACTTGAACTTTTGTTTGTCCTCAAGCAAACCATCTAATCAAACACTAAATAATCAAACTACCACTAAAGCCATGAAGTTCGTCCAATCATTCACAAACCAATGAAATTCAAAGTAATACTTAGCTCAACTATAAAATTTTGAATTAGTTTGAAATAACCATGTATCCCACGAAGTTAACCAAGATGCTAGAGTTAAGACCATGATAAACACTCATCTCACATACTTCTTTAATTACTAATAATATGCTCCATTTTTCCCCTTTTTATTAAAAAGGCAAGGTCGTTAGGTTTATCCTTCGAAGGGTTCTATCGAGTCTCCTAATGTGGTTTCCCATACTCATATATCAAACATAGGGGGTTTAAGTTTGACAAGAAGAATAGACGCATTTGTTTGGATTGGACAATATTCGCAAGGTGTATCCTTCGAAGGTCCTTCGAAGCATCCTTACGTGGTTTCCCATGCTCGAGAAGAGCAGAATCCACACTAAACTTATTTATTTGTTTATTTTCTTTTCTCTCTCTCTCTCTCTCTCTCTTTTCGAGAGAGTTTTTTTTAGTGATGACGAAGGGGACAACATTATTAGAAACTAAGGAAGTAATTCACTCTACCAAAATCATGATCAAATCTCTAACATCCTAATCAAAATCATGTTATCCACTAATTACTCAAACTAACCAAAACAACTTAATTGAACTTACTATTAAATTAAATTTCATACTTTCCATTCATTCTTCATTCCCAACTTCATAACATTAGCAATAATCATCATATCTCATGCTTAATCAAATAACGTGCAAGAAACAAACAAAAAGATCAAGTGAGATTTATAAGGATTTGTGACTCAAAACCTAACCAAAACATATAAATAAAAAGAACTACCCCCTACACTTAATTCAAAACAATGTCCACATTGTTTAAAAATAAAGTAAGAGAGGGATAGAAGACAACCCCGAAAATAGCGAAAACCCGGCAACAAGTGCGGATATCCAAAAATTCTCCAAGCTTGAAACCTACAAAAGAAACACGAACATGCTAACCCAAAAGGACCCAAATTCATTTGGGTACCTAAAGTTCGATCTTAAATCTTGCAGGGGAAGCAGGTGGTCCAGATCGCTCGAGGAAGGGCACAAGAAGCCGCTATCTGGTACCTTGATAGCGGATGCTCAAGACACATGACTGGTGTCAAATCCTTCCTCACAGATGTCATAGATAAAGATACATAGTAAGTGGGAGAAGAAGCATCGAATAAAGGAGTGTTTGGCAACACATTTGTAATCTTTGAGTTCATTGCATTTTTGTATTGATTTTGTAAGGTGTCTCGTTTTGTTTTGCAAATGCATAGTTCGAATACATACAATGCAATAAAATATATTAAGACTTTAAAATGAAAATATTATCGGATAAAAAAGTGCCACAATTAAAATCATCAAAAAATCGAAATAAAAAAATTAAGTTCAGTTTAGTAAGTTCACTCGTGTTATGCATGCACTCGTTTTTTTTATTGTAATCAAATAAAATATAGAACAACATATATATATATATATATATATATATATATTAAAAAATGGTTAATTAAGATATTATTATTCTAATAGTACTTACCTATTATTCAATGTATATTTTTCTTTATTACAAATTGTTTATTTTAATGATTTTTTTTTGGTCTAAATAAATGTGTGATATTATTTGATAGTTCTTGGTGCTCCTTGGTGAAGTCGAAAATGGTGGTGGATTTGGTTTTGGCTGCCATTGAGGATATGCGGGATTGGAAGGATTCGGGATTTTTGGTAGGATTCGGGAGAAGGCGACTGGGGCGACCCAGCTGATGTAGAGACGTGGATTCGGGCTCTGGAGCGTATCTTCAACTTCCTGCGGTGTACCGACAGGGAAAGATTGACTAGCGTGACGTTCCAACTTACGGGATCCGCTGACTTCTGGTGGGAGGCTCGTAAGAAAACTATGACCCCGGAATTTAACTTTCCGGCGAGTATTCCTTGCGCCGAATATCTTCAAAAATTCCCAAAAAATATTTTTCTTCTAAATTTTGCTACGGTCGAAACTCAGTATCGTATATAAATGCTTATGTCCAATATGAGTACATTAAAAATTTTATGATTTAATCATTCGAATGATGTGTGTTACATGTACGAATAATACCTTGTATATTTTAGTGTTTGAACATGTATTGTCGTAGAGAATATTTTTTTGGAATTTCTCAAGGTATTCGGCGCACGGAATACTCGCCGGAAAGTTGAATTCTAAGGCAATGACTTAGCTGGAGAATTCAACATTCCGACAAGTATTCTGTGCGCCGAATACCATTGAGTACACCATAAGATAATACCTTTCCATGTGTTATATTTTTCAAACATTCATAACATAATAATCACAATGCATTTTAGAAACATTCATAACATAATAATGTGGATAAATAAGAATTCATCAAATAAATTTAAAAAT
>JAOWBJ010110730.1:0-14036 GCA_028566335.1 Monarda citriodora | reverse complement strand
AGGAAATACTTAGAGACGGTCCGGAGTCTTCAGCAAAATTTCTCATACTTCCGAATCGACCGGATCCCGAGAACACAAAACAGCCGGGCGGATATCTTAAGCAAGCTGGCTTCGTCGAAGCATTCCAAAGTGGAGGAGTTGCAACACAACAGCATCGATACACCCGCCGAAGTAAAGGCACTTACAGCCTCACCAAACTGGATGACCCCCATATCTGTATATCTAGAAACCGGGCAGTTGTCGGACGATAAGACCGAAGCTAGGAAGATCTTGAGCCGATGACTCCGATATGAACTACACCAGGGAATTCTCTACAGAAAGTCGTACCTCCAGCCACTACTTCGGTGTATAGGGCCGGATGACACGGACTACGTCTTAAGAGAATTCCATGAAGGATCATGTGGAAGCCACATCGGTGCCCGAACACTCGCCAAAAAAGTGATGAGATGGGGATACTACTGGCCCACGCTAGTACAAGATGCATTCACCCTCATCAAGAAATGCCCGAAGTGCAAGATTCACGCCAACGTACCCCGGATGCCGCAAACTGATCTTACAACCATGCAAAGCCTATGGCCTTTCATGCAATGGGGAATCGATATTGTGGGTCCTTTGGAAAAGACACCAAGGCAAATGCAGTTTTTGATCGTGACAATCGACTACTTTACGAAGTAGGTGGAAGTCGAACCCCTTGCTAAGATAACAAGCACCAATGCCTTGGATTTCGTCTGGAAGAACATAGTATGCCGCTTCGGCATACCCCACATCCTTGTTTCGGACAACGGCACCCAGTTCATGGATAAAAAATTCAAAGAATGGTGCCAAGAGTTGAAGATCCAGGCACTTCACTTCGGTAGGCTATCCTCAAGCGAATGGGCAAACCGAGGTCACTAACTGAACCATTCTGAAAGGATTGAAAACAAGACTGGATAAAGCAAAAGGATTATGGGTCAAGCATCTTTCCCAAGTCCTGTGGTCATATCTGACCACCCCACGAACCGCCAGCGGAGAGACTCCGTATAGTTTAGTGTACGGAGTCGAAGCGGTGATTCCGGTAGAAATCGGCATGCCTAGTCCTCGCACACTAAACTTCGATGCCGAAGCGAACAACGACGGACTTAGAGCTGAGCTCGATCTAGGCGAAGAGAAGAGGGAACTTACCTTCCTCAAAGAAGCTCAATACAAGCAGCAAGTAGCCCGTTACTATAACAAAAGGGTGAAAACGCAACAATTTCAAGTAGGCGACCTAGTTTTAAGGAACAACGAAGTGAGTCGAGCCGAATAACTTGACAAACTAGAAGCTACTTGGGAAGGGCTGTACCGGGTGAGCGAAGTTCTCGGCAAAGGGTCTTACAAACTAACCTACATGTCCGGCGAACAAATCCCCCGCACTTTGGCATGTTACAAACCTCAAGAAATACTACCTATGAATGGTCTTCGTCACTACGTAGTTGCATGTAAGTCCGGTCGTTTAGGGTTTTAAGTCCGGTTTGTCTCTGGTCTTCGTATATCTTTCAGACCGTATGTCTTCATATGTCCCTTTTATGATGTAAAACCTTTGATCTCGTCTATAAAATCTTCTTTTCATACTTGCGTATCTTAGTTCTATTATTTATCGTATGTGTGTCCGAAGTCCCATCATACTTTACTATCCAAATTCAAAAGGCTGGCCCCCTTTTTGAATCCAACCGAAGACACAAAAGTCAAAACTTCTTTAAGAAGGTACAAGACTATTCAAGGTTCTTTAAATATAAAGCACTTCGTTACCCGAAGCGCATACACTAAAACGTGTTTAAGGAAGTCCGATCATAGCGATAAAACTCGCCGAATAAGACACAATACACTTCGGTCATAGCTGAAAACAAATAACTTCGGTCAAAGCCGAACATAACTATGAAATATGAACTCTGTAAATAAGTTGTAACTATTCAACAAAGCAGAACAAATTCATTAAACCATTAACGTTTGTATATATACATACCTAGCTATTACAATCATGATGCAGGTTTTTTCGGCACCCTGCAGTGCAACCGTTCTCGGCGAAGTCAGAAGGCTTTTTGGACCGCATGAACGCATCCAAGTCAAAAGTCTTCTTATTAGCTCTGGCACTCTGACTCCGGGATGACGAACCGACTGGTTTCTTCCCACGATTCTTTTTCTTGTAAAGCCGGGCCATATCTTCTCTCTGGTCTTGCTCCGTGGGTTGATGGTTCCATACAATGTTTGCCCCGCTGGGAAGAAGAACACTATCCACAGTCTCTTTTACTCTCGGATACCGGACTAGGAGAATCAGATATGCTTCGGCAAGTTTACGGAGACATGTATTTCGGACCGGTATTCATTGTTGTACTCGCTGTGTTGTTTTTTCGCCTCACGACTCCGTGTCCAGGCCTCCCAGCTCATATCCTTAGCATCATTAATGGTGAGCCCGCTTGCACTCCGGATCATCCGCTCATACTCTTTATTCTCATCCCTTGTCAGCCGGAATTCTGTCTTCATATCCGCCAGGAGAGTCTCCAGTTGTACATTCTTAGCAATCACTTCGTCGTACTTCACTTGGTCATCACGAGCTCTCTTTTCGGCTTCGTCCACTGCCGAAGTATATAGCCTTTTCCAACGAAGGATTTCTAACTCTTTAAGATTCATCATACGGAGTAAATCTTTCAGTTCTGCTTCCCAATTAAAAGTAGTACGCTACAGAAATTAAAAGCATGAAATGAAAATGTAAATAGCGCAAGTTAAGTGCTAAAACATTTTTTTATTTCATGTGGAGCAAGTACAAAAGGTGGGCAGCTAAGTCGGACTACAAGTTCGGAAGACCTATAACAACAAAAGAAAAACAAAGAGGGGAGAGTGGTCATACTTCGGAATTCTCTCCCCGTCTCTTCCGCAGTATTAGCTTCGGCACCCACCACCGGAGGAGTCTTCGGGTTCTGCCGCGGTTGGTTCTCCAGCGAGGCTTCTTTTTCCTCAGTTGCCGGAGTCTCCTTCTCTCCATCGCCGTCCACATCCATCGGCGCCGGAGCCACATAACCCAAAGCATCGAAGGCCGCCTCCAACTTCTCGTCTCGGTCCACAGTACGAGACCGGACTGCCTCAGCTGTTAGCGGCACCGAAGTGCTCGCCAACTCAGTGAGAAGCGGCAAAGATTGAAGGCGCGCCGCAATGGTCTCCGCATACCGGGGAATGAACACTTCTTCCCTAGCATCGCCGAATTTAGAGACCAAGTTCACGAGGTCTCCGGAGAAGGATGAAAACTGGGAGCTCAGAAAAATCCTCTCCACAGCAGCGCGGAGTGCCTCCCCCTGCGTGGCCGCGATGGCCGCCACCTCCTCCTCATGAGCTCCATCTCCGCCTTGGCCCTCACGGATGTCCTTGTCGCCTTGGCCAAGGCAGACTCCAGTGACTTGACCTCAGACACCTTTTTGGCGGCATCCTCCTTGGCCTTCACCGAAGTCTCTCGCACTTTTGTAAATGAGAGCTCCAGCCTCCGGTAGTCCGAATTGATCCGTTTCAATTCGGACTGCATGAATCCGGAGAGGTACTCCTTCCTCTGCAATAAAGTCGAAGTAAGCACCAAAATATAGCAAAATAATACAAGACAAAGCAACCCAAGACGTTTACCTCCAAGAAGCTTGTAGGCAGTTCGCCTTGAGAAATAGGTGCATTCACAGCACCCGCAGCACCATGCCCCATCGGCACCTCCTCGACCGGGGTCAAAGGAAGATCCCTCGCTCCGGCCTCTCTGGTCCTCTCCAAAGACTTTGAAGAGGACGAAATGGTCACGCGTCCCGGACTCGTCACGACCACGGCATCCGAAGCAGTTTTCCTATGCCTCTTCGGCGGTCTCTCCTTTCCGGCATCCGAAGCTACAAATTTCTTTTTCTTGTCCAACTTGCTTAGCATGTTCACTGCAAGGAAAACACTTGAATTCAAGCACCGAAGCTAAAAAGGAAAAGAAAATGCTAGACTATTTCCTCACCCAGAGGGACTTCATTTTCAGCGGTCGCCTCGGGCAGAGCCATCCCCCCCGAACGAGTTCAGACTCGTCCAAATCTCCCGTCACCATCAGAATGGCAGAGAGGCGATCTTCAACAGCACCCAAATAGTCCGTCTTTGGGAGACGGACTGTGTGGTTCACATCTCTCCACACAAAGCTAGGGGCTCCGGAACCCTTATAGAATAAGAACCTCTTCTGCCAGTTCGACCACTTCGTATTACGGACGGTGGTAAGGTAAAACCAAGACCTTCTCTTCGGAATTGGAAAAACCTAAGTACTAAGTCTAGAGAAGTCTTGTATCCGGCTCTCATGACTTCGGCGACAAACACGGTCAAGTGCCTCCATGAGTTGGGGGTTACTTGGCCCAAAGGGATATAGAAGGAGGTCAAAAGCTCACAAAAAAGAGGGTAAAGCGGAAAGCGCAATCCGCAAATCAGACTGACTTCGTACACCGTACAATATCCTACGGGGGGATTATTTGCCCTCTTCGTCTCGGAGGGTACCCTCACAGTTGTACCCACCGGAAAGTAATATTTAAACGCCAACCCATCAATAGTACTCCGGCTCAGAATAGGGTTGTACTCACTAACGGGAAGAAGGTTGGCCTTTTTCTTACGGCTCCCGCTGGCCCCAACACTCTCGATAAACACACCGACTTCCTCGCTGGCGTCATCGTCGTCACTCTCAACCAGTACGCCGGCGTCTCCATCGTCATCTTCTACGCTCTCGTTTACAGACACAGACAGCTGTGGAGAAACCGCTTCCTCATCCCCAATCCCGGCGATTCTATCTACCCCCACTATATTCAAACCCTCATCTACACTAACAGAAAGAGAATTAGAGAAAGAAGGGAGATTGTCCATACTTACTTGTGGATTTACAGATGAAAAACGCCGGACTAGTCACGGGATATTCGCAGCAATGATTTTACAAGAAAATTTGCAGAAGTTTTTCGCACAAAGGAAGTGAAGATGGCGGAAAGTAAAAAAGCTTTCTCAACTGCAACCTAGGGTTTTTATTGGAACCACGTGACGATTCGAATCCCGTTTTTTTGGGATTCCAATCGTTGCATTTAATGTCTGCATAAAGTGCAACATCCCCTTTTCCACGTCAGCATCGATGACACTCCGGCATGCCGAAGTCGCTTTTAAAAAAAACTTCGGCACTTTTTATCATTCTGGCACTCCCGAAGTCTCAAAGCTGCTCGAATATTATTATGTCGCTATATCCGAAGTATGAACGACTTTCCTCATTGCCTCACTTTTAGGGGGTAGTGATGGGATACGGCCCAACACCACTTGAGTCTAATGACGAAGCCCAATTAATTTCGGCCCACCAGTCAAGACTCAAGGACTCGGCCCAGACAAATAGTTCGGCAATGAGACTCCAGTCCCTTCAACTCCGGCATGAAGCTCCATTCTGGCATCACATGAAGTGACCATCGATCCCGACACGAGCAGCTCCGGAATGTCAGTCACTTCGTCAATTAGCTCCGGATAAATTCATCCTCGTGGACTTGGCCATTTTTTCATAAGTATGTTGCAAGCTCATAGCGAGTCCGGTCAGCGACGTGGGTGATGTGGCCATGCACGATCATTACCCACGTCGCACGCCAACCCTAACTACCTCCAAGAAGTTAACGACATTCCTATTGGGCCTGCCGGCCCAACCCAGCTTGTATATGTGTATAAATAGCACCTTTCGTAGATTAGAAATGCTACGAGCTATCAATTATTGTACTCTACGCAAAAGCAATACAAACATACTATTTTCTCCCCGTGGACGTAGATTTACCTCAGTAAATCGAACCACGTAAATTCTTGTGTGTTCTTTATTTTTCTGCTATTAATTACTCTCTAAAATTTGCACTCGATCATTAGACGATGATAATGTGCCACTTTTCGAGAGGCAGAAGAGCTCGATCCTTCAAGATCCTATAATTGATATAACACTTCTTCGTGCTCTTGGAAGCGAAGACGAAGTGGAAAGTTGTGTTGAAGTGGAAAGTAGCGCTGAGGATGAAGAGAGTTTTGGTACAAGTCTAGCTGTAAGTGAATCGAAGGATGAAGCAGAAAATAGTTCCGAGAGTGAAGAAGAAGTAATAAAAGAAAGTGAGGAAGAAGTGTTGGAAGAAAAAAAGAAGGAAAAGGAGAAAGAAGTGGAAATATTGGTAGTTGAAGAGGAACAAGAAGAAGAGAAGGTGGAAGAAGGAGAAGATGTGAAGGAGAAGGAAGGGGAAAACAGAGCGGAGAAAGAAAAAGAAAGTGAAGCGGATAAGGATGGAGAGGAGAAGGAATCTGAAGTGGAACCGCAGTCTGTAGCAGATTCGCTAGCCAATGCCGCTCAAGAAATGTCCGCTCTGGACATTCCCGCTCTGGAGAAGGTCGCTCAGGAAGAAGCTGATGATCTCGCTCGTCAAATGAATGTAGACAAAAGGAAAACGATTCTCCAGGAGCCTCTTGAAATTGGAGTGAATGAAGAAGCCTTCGGTGGAGAGGATTACATGGCCTTCTTAGAAGAAGAAGGAGGTGTAGAGGATTTTGGTCCGCCCCCTGGCGATGATGATATATTGGAAGGCTTGGACAATCTGGAGATGCCCGGTGTAGAAGGTCAAGCGACCTTGCAAGCCTTGGAAAAGAGAGCAATCACTGCTGAGATACTTAAATATTTCTCCGAAGTAGAGCTCTCGGAAGACATGAAGGAAGATTTTGCCACCTTGCTGGAGTATGCAAGGATTCGAGGGACATAGTTCTTTCGGATTTTCATTTCTGAGAATGAAGTGTCTAGAGAGGTGATGACGGAGGTTGAGGCCAAGACTCTTTCCAAATTTGGGTTTTCTGGATTTCACGAACTCGTAGACGAAGGTGCGGCATGGCAAAAGATGGAGGAGAAATTGCTGCCCACCTACCCAAACATTAGGACTCTCATCCCACCAAGAGTGCCTATCCTGAAAGAGCTGCTGCAAATCGCTCAGGATTCTAAGATCGCTCAACAAGTTGGACATGCAAAGGTCACGGAGCTCAAGGAGGAGATTGAGTCCTTGAAAGGCAGGCTAGCACAAGCAGAGAAAGCTGCGGAGGCAAGACTTGAGGTGTTGCAAAGCTCAGTTCAGTCGCTGAATGAATAGTTAAAGGAAACGACTTCATTTCAAAATTCGCTCAGGGAAGAGCTCACCAAAACAAATATCGAACTCGCTATGCAATAATCTCTGTCCGAAACAAGCGAAGAAGAAAGGAGGAAGCTGATGGAAGAGAAGGAGTCACTCCTAGCGGCTAGGGAGCTAGCGCTAGTGGAGAGGGAGAGCATGTTAGCTGAAAAGGAGGAGCTCAAAGCGGATATTGAGCGCTTGATGGCTGAAAAGGAGATTGTGCTTGGACCACATGCTGATGAAGTCCCTAAGGATGCTCAGGCGTTGGAGGCTTCGGATGCCCAAATCCAGGAAGCGGTCGAGCAGTCCTTGAAGTTGGGTCCACACATCAAGTCGATTTTAAGAGAAGCATTGAAGACTCAAGTGCCTCAATATGCTCAGTCAATTCTTGGAGTTTTACTCCACAAGTTTGACAATGGAGTAAGGGAAGTCGTAAAGAAGGATCGATCTGAGCGAGATGCTGGAGCTGGACCCTCTCGCGGTCAACACAACAAGGGGGAAGAAGCTAAAAAATCGCTCAAGGTTGCGCTTCCGGCAAAGGGGATCTCTATTGAGGAGCCGGTGCCTTCATCATCTCAACAACCTTTGAAGCGAAGCGGTGCTGTCGAGACCGCTCAATGTAATGGCCCGAATTTCCGGAACTAATAATAATACAAATTCATTCCAAGGTTTCTACAATGTTTTTTTTTGGTATAAACCAATTTTCATTCCAAAACACGGCCAACCGCCACCATTTACAAACTCACCATTACAAATCAAAACTGGGACAGCAACAAAGTAAATTATCTAAAAACTATACCCCTAAGCTTACTATCTTGCTGCACACACCAAGCTCCCATCACTCTACAGCTACGAGCCACCTCCTCCTCCGAACTCCTCTTGCCTTGCATGCGCCGGCTGTTCCGTTCTCTCCAAATGTGGTAAGCAATTATCGTCACAACACACCTATATAACCTCTGGCCTCTATTGTTATTAGTACACTGAGTCACCATGTACCTCTTCTCATTCTGCCAGCCCTCCAATCTCCTAGCAATCCCACAACTACCCATCACCATCCTGCATATATTCTGACTAACTGGACAGTCAAAGAAGAGATGATCCGTAGTCTCAACATCCCTACTACATAGACAGCAATTATCATCCACCTGCACCCCCACTTTTTGCAGATATTCACAAGTAGGAAGCCGCCCATGCAGCATAAGCCACATGTTAAACACACATTTTGGGGGAGCCTTGTTTTGGCAAACCATCTTAGCCCAAGGTACTTTCACTGGATCCCCCATCATCCCTTTGTAGAACCGTTGTACAGAGAAATTATCAGCCCTAAGCCACTCCACTCCATCCTGCACACCCAACAGATAATCCCTAGCTCCAAAAATCTTCTTTATAACCCAAGAGCAGGATTTAGGTATCCCCATCTCCAAAACATTCCTTCCCTTCACATAATACCCATGAACCCAATGTATCCACAGCTTGTCCTTTTTCTTAGCTAAACACCACAACTGTTTACAAATGGCAGCTTTGTTCCAATAATCCAAATTCACTAAACTCAAACCACCAGCACACCTCGGCATCACTACCTTATCCCAGGCTACCAACGCCCTTCTAGAAGGATTGGCCTTGCCTGTCCAAAGAAAAGTCCTACAAGCAGCTTGTACCATCTTCAATACTCTTTGAGGAAGCACAAAAACCTGACTCCAATAGGCTTGGATACCAAAGATCACAGATCGAATAAGCTGCACCCTACCTGCATACGAGAGGGTCTTAGCAGCCCAACAGTTAATTCTCTTCATGATTCTGTCGACCAAAGGTTGACATTGCATAACACTAAGCTTTTGAGCAGAGAGAGGAACACCCAAGTATCTGAACGGGAGCATCCCCTCTACCATACCAGTCTGTTGCAGAATATTAAGTCTCACATCCCTAGCCACACCTCCAAAATAAATACAGCTCTTAAGTTGGTTAGCTTTTAAACCCGAAGCCCCCGCAAACCGATCCAGCACATCCATCACATGCTTAACAGAATTCCAATCCCCTCTAGTAAAGAGCAGGAGGTCATCAGCAAAACATACATGCAAAAGGCCCATTCTCTTACATCTAGGATGAAATTTAAATTGTCTATTACTCCTTAACTCCCCCAAACACCTATTAAGGTACTCCATACATATGACAAAGAGGTAAGGAGAGATGGGATCTCCTTGCCTGATTCCTCTTCTAGCCTTGAACATTTCAGATACTTCCCCATTCACCTGAACTTTATAGGCCACAGTGGTTAAACACACCATAACCCACTGCACAAATCTCAAAGGGAAACCAAGTTCCCATAGCATTTGCTCCACAAAATCCCATTCCACGGAGTCATACGCCTTTTGTATATCTACTTTGATCATACAACGTGGGGAAATGTTCTTCCTAGTATAACCCTTCACAAGTTCATGACTAAGTAGAATGTTATCAAAGATCACTCTACCTGGGACAAAAGCAGATTGGCTGTCCCCAACCACACTATCAAGTACCTCCTTCATTCGATTTGCTAAAATTTTGGATATAATCTTGTAGAGCACAGAGCAACAGGCAATGGGCCTATAATCTTTCACCGAACTGGCATTAGGCACCTTAGGAATCAGAGTGAGCAGGGCCACATTTATCTCATCTGGTAATCTACCAGTCTGGAAAAATTGTTGGATAGCCACAGTAACATCCTCACCAATGATGTCCCAGCTTTTCTTGAAAAAGTACGCATTGAAACCATCCAATCCCGGAGCCTTATTAGAGTTCATACCAAAAACCACCCTTCTAATTTCCTCAGTACTGCAATCCTTCACCAGTAAGAGTTGTTGTTGATAGCTCAATTTCTTCCCTTTTCCCATTATCTGTTTATCAACCATTAGAAGATTGTTAGAAGCAGATCCCATAAGGTTTTTATAGAAATCCACTACTTCTCTCTCAATCTGCATCCTTCCCCTACACACAGATCCATCGGCTCTAGTCAGCTGGTGAATAGCATTTGTATTTTGCCTCACCTTAGCATAAGCATGAAAAAACTTCGAATTCGAGTCCCCCAACTTCAGCCAATCAACTCTAGATTTTTGCCTCCAAATACTTTCCTCAATAATACTCCACTTCTCAAGCTCTTTTAAAAGCCTCTTCTCTTCATCAAAAAGATCAGAAGCCTGATGTTGAAGTAATCGGTTCTGAACCTCCTTTAAACTCTCCCGTATGCCTCTAATTCTCTCATCAGTCTTCACAAACCATCTAGCATTTAGGCTCTTCAGAGGACTCTGTAACCTTAAACACCTTTGCCAAATGCTCCTCAAATCATTACCCATACCACCACTGCACCAGCTTCTCCTAACCAACTCCTCAAACTCAGAATGATCAGCCAGGACGTTAAAGAACCTGAATAAACCCCTACTTCTCCTCTGGTTCTCTAAACAAAGCAATTGAGGACAGTGGTCTGAAACCCCTCGCTCCAATCTCTCCACAACACAACTACCAAACAGCTCCATCCAATCTTCATTCCCAAAACATCTATCTATATTAGACCAGATGCAGTTGTCACCTTCCTGATTATTAGTCCAAGTATACAACGGCCCTACAGCTCTAATCTCACTCAAAGAACAAGCCTGAATGCAATCCCCAAATTCCTCCACTTCTGCCTGAGTAACTGGATTTCCTTGCAATCTATCACTACTGGATAGAACTGCATTGAAGTCACCCCCAACAAGAATAGGTCCACTCCCTATACCAATCCTTGTTTTCAGAAAATCCCACAGCTCCTTCCTCTGCACACCACAGTTCCTAGCATAGACTGCAAATAACTGGAAACTCTGACCACTATGCACATCCAGGACAGAGCACTGAATAGCTTGATCATGAGTATCCAACATCTGCACATAAGCATTCCTCGGATTCCATAACACCCACACCCTTCCATTCACAGCCATCCTATAGTTATCAACCATATTCCATCGACTACAAACCTTTTCCCCAACTCTCTGCGCATTAACCTCCTTTATTCTGGTTTCCAGCAAGATAGCAATATCTATCTTATTAACCTGGACAAACTTCCTTATTTCTTTCTGCTTAAAAAGCTTATTACACCCTCTAACATTCCAAAAAAGTAACCTCATGTGTCACCTAAGGGGATATGGTCCCCGCCCACCGAGTCATCTTCCCCATCTAGCTCCTGATACACATTACCCGTTTGAATCACTAGTTTACCCACCTGAATAGATGGACTCGTTGTCTTCCTAGGTATCTTCCATTCGTCCTCACCCATCACCTCTTTGCCTTTCTCCTTAGGTTTCCACTCCTTCTGAACTTTCAGCTTCCCCTCCTCCCCTCTCTTTTCCTTGCAGATATGACCCACTTTATGGCATTTCATACAAAAAAGAGGAACCCACTCATAGTAGACCTGTTGCTCTATACACTTTCCCTCAGTACCCTCAATCTGAACCTTATAGACCAAAGGTTTTGTAATATCCACCTCCACCAAAAGTCTCGCATACGAGATTCTCTGTTGGATTGAGGTACATTCATCAGCACACACAGGCTTTCCAATAACACTGCCTATTCTACTCAAGGAATCAGCACTCCAATAGTTCAGTGGTAACTTAGGCAAACGAATCCAGAGCGGTATCTCTCTCAATACTTCCTCTTCGAAGCTAAAATTTGCCATCCATTCCTTAACAATCACAGGTCTGGAGGCTATCATATATGGTCCCTCATATAGCATTCTATCCTTCTCCAATTTAGACTCAAAACGTACAACAAAGTACCCATCATTATGGTAGTAGATATCAACCTCCCCTTCTACCCCACACTGTTCCCGCAGAAATTTTCGTAAGAAATTAATGGTAGGAGCATCCCCTATGACATACAAGATGATAGCATACCTCCATTTCTCTGCCTCACGCTCCAATTCCTCCATCAGTAGCTGCGCAGTGGGCTTCCCATCTTTAAGGATCGGCGCAACATACCCCAGCGAAACTCCCCTCCGACGTAATGGAGGAGCAGCACCATCTTCGACTTTCAGTGCCTCAGCCTCTTTTACACCTTCAGCTTGCCCATCTTCCTGTTGTTTCTGGACAGAAGCCATCAATTCCAGCTCGATCTGGTGTTTAATCGCATCTGCCCCTTTTACTGTTCCATTGGTTCCCACAGCACCGCTTCCCGCCATAACACTACTCGAGGCCCCTCCTGTGGTGTAGGCTGAGCCCCCCACCGGATTCCCTAGCTCCACCTTCTTCCCCCTACCCTTCGGACGGCCAGCGCCACCCTTCGTCATGGAAACTCCGATCAGCGTATAATAGCCAGCCACTATCGTGCGCCTTCAGAGCGTTTTTCTTCTTTTTGTTCCTTTTAAAGTGATTTTCCTTTTCGTTAATATTATATTCCGCTACTTAAAAAATGAAGGAGCGCATGGTTCAGCTTCAAGATGTGCAAAAGGGTGCAGAATTCACATCTGATGTGTCAGAGAGAGAACTTGAGCTTGAAGCTCAGCTTGTTGAAGCAAGAAGCATTATTCAAGAGCAGGTATCACATTGTTTCTTGAACCACAAATTAGAGATTACACTTTGGAATTTAGTCGTATGTTCATATTTATCAGTTGATTGCACAGTTACTTTGTGACACCTAGACTAAGTTTCAGTATCCTTGAATGCAGGCATCCATAATGTCTAAACATATTCCTAAATCTGATAAGCCAAGGTACGTTTGTGAAAATGGACTCACTTGTGAGCGTGTGTTATGATGTGGAATCAAGGAGGGAAAGATATGAGATCAATGAAATGAAACATAAAGATCGATTAATGTTCTATGCAGGAGACTGAGTGGCCATCTGAATTCTGAGAGGGACTCAATGTTGTGATCACCACTTGGTATTGTTGATCAACTTATGCTACTTCTTTTGGTACCAAAGATGAATATTATGCAAATTGAATTAAACTTTTTAAAATATACAAATATTATTTATTGGTGATTTCTTTCAATGTTGCTTATAGATTCATTTTGCTGTGTAGGAGCTTTGACCTCCAAAACCACTCGGTTCTTTGATAATGTAATCTTAGTGTCAGTTTCCATTAAGCCAGCTTAATGTACGTCGTCGAGAAGCAGTACAATGATAATTACGCCCAGATCAATTTGTGCGATGCCTTTCGAAGATTTGCAAACTCTCACGGAAGCTGGCTTTAGTTCGAGTGATGTATATAGGTAATTACCCCGTGCTTAAATTATCCTAGCTTTTAGACTTAGGTTCGTTCATAGGTAACTTATGACACTATCATTTGTGACGATCACAGTTCATTTGCTTCGCTATTTCTCTCAAGTTTGATGTGACTTTGTGTAAAACCTTGTTTTTATTATGTAGACCTCTAAATTTGAGGTTATGGTGCTATAATACGAAATCTGTGTGGCTTTATTTGTGGTTGACCAACGATCGACGTACGCGTTTAAATTTAGTAAAGAAAAAGTCATAACCCCTATATCTTGCTTCAGTGTTCCGCTTGAGATGAAGATTCATACGTTTGCTTCAGTGTTCCGCTTTGCAAAAGTTGACGAATGACGTGAATTTGAACTTTTTGACTTGCCTTTAAAATTGAATTTCTCTTAGTTGGAAATTACAGTCCAACTTCATCTATACGGACTACTTCATTTCTTTAAGTTTTTCTTTATAGAGATAGTACTATTCTTTATGTTTCGGTCGCAGTGATTTATTTTTTATTCAACGAGTGAAATAAAATAATAAAACAGATCACTTCGAAAGTGACACATTAGACTGCCCCCCAGTGCGGTAGCGTCACGGTGTGACGCCGCCTGGGGGCATCATGTGACGCTCGGCATCATGGCTGGGGGAGGAGAGTTTTGCATCATGATGGACGGAGGAGC
>JAOWBJ010110524.1:0-14041 GCA_028566335.1 Monarda citriodora | reverse complement strand
ATATTTCCATTCTAGTGGCTACTCTGATCTGAGGGGTTTTTATTAAATACGTTAAATTTGGAAAAAGTTTTTAAAATTTCCCACACACGTATTCACCCCCCCCTACGTGTGCGATCGGATCCTAACACTATGTCGAAGAACGTAAAAAGAGTACAAGAACACAAGAGATTTACGTGGTTCGATCCGCTTTGAAGCAGATCTACGTCCACGGGGAAGAAGGGAAAAATATGTATTGCTCTATGTGTGTGAGAGTATGAGAGTTTATATGTCTCATCTTCTATCCTAGTGCCTTTATTTATAGGCTTACAAGTAGAATCCTTCTGTAATACAAAGTCTAGACCTAATCGGTTAACCTTGAGGCCTTGTTGATATCTTTTTACATTGTAGATATCTGAATCCTTATCTCTCTATAATATGACTTTGAGATAGGCTTGAAGTACGAGTCCTTCTTGTTGTAGGAGTCTTGATAGCGAGCTGCAGGCCGAGCTGTGGGCCGACGTGGGCTTGATCTGGACTGGGCCCAACTGGGCCGATCTGCATTTGTGATCTTGCTGTCTTCAGAGCGAGCCTTGTGTTTGGGCCGATCTCTTATCGATGTCCATCTTTGTTGGGCCTAGTGCTTGGGCCTAGATGTTAGGCCATGTACTATCACACCCCCCCCCCCCCATAAAGAGGTAGGGATGGGGATATGGTGTAGTGTCTGAGCATACCCCGCTGAAAAGAGGTGAGCTCGCGAACTAGTTGCCCCCGTCAAAGTGTACGCGAGCAGCGAGCATACCCTGCTAGAAAGAGTTGAGCTAGCGAACTGGTTGCCCCCGTCAAAGTGGATGCGAGCAGCGCGCATACCCCGCTCGAAAGAGGTGAGCTCGCGAACTGGTTGCCTCCGTCAAAGTGGACGCGAACAGCGAGCTTACCCCGCTGGAAAGAGGTGAGCTCGTGAACTGGTTTCCCTTGTCAAAATGGACACGAGCAGCGAGCATACCCCGCTGGAAAGAGTTGAGCTCTCAAATTGGTTGCCCCCGTCAAAGTGGACGCGAGCAACGAGCTTACCCCGATGGAAAGAAGTGAGCTCGTGAACTGGTTGCCCCCAACAAAGTGGACGTGAGCAGCGAGCTTACCCCGCTGGAAAGAGGTGAGCTCGCGAACTGGTTGCCCCCGTCAAAGTGGACGCGGGCAGCGAGCATACCCCGCTGGAAAGAGGTGAGCTCGCGACCTGCAAACTGAATGCGAGGGGGCGCCGAGCTGATGGACTGACAGTGTGTCAGTTACTTTTCATTAAATGCGCTGGTTGGGCTTTCGAGGTTGGCGGCCCAATAGGAAAGCAGTATTTCGAACCGTCACCCCCAAAGTTGGCTTATAGGGTACAATTTGGCTTTCTCAATCGCCATTTCCAAACTTTCGTGAAAAAGAAAATCTTAGAACCTCCGTCTTCTGTCGCTGCTATTGTTGTTGCTCCGGTGAAATCCAAACATTCTTTTCGCGAAAACTTGCACGAACCAGTAAGTATGGCTTCTTCCTCTAAAGTTATAGTATCTAAATTAAATTTCTCCATTCCCGCCCCGGAAGTTCTGGAAATCGTAGATATCTTTTTTGTTGGTCAAGAGAGGTCTAATTAAGCCCGATTTTGCTGCATATTCCGGTGCTGTAGGTGTTGGGGTTGTAAGTAGTTACCCCTCCTCCCTTGATCTATCTATTATTAGGGAGTTAGAGTCTTCTTATTCCTTGCCGGAGAATACGACTTTTATCATTCCGGGCCCACAGGACCGGGCCTGTGCCCCTCCAATGGGGTACGTGACCGTGTATGAAGATGCCCTTCATAGTGGCCTTCTATTCCCTTTGCACCCCACGTACAAAGAGCTCTTAGAAATCCATCAGCTGCCAATAGGGTAGTTGACCCCGAACTCATTTGTTCTACTATCCTTTTTGGAGTCTAAGGCTGAAGAGTCTATGACTCGGGACATGATTTGTACATTTTTTACCTTTAAGATATCGTCCAGCTGGTACTATGCGTCACCGCGGACTGATTTCACAGTTCGCCTGCCGAACAAAGTACAAGGTTGGCACTCCAAGTTCTTTTACATGCGAGCTGCTGACATTGGTGTACATGAGTTCGCCTGGCGAACTGAAACCTTAGATAAGCTCACTCCCTTGAATAAGTATGCCGACCTTAAGGATAGTTTGATTAGGGAGTACGGGGCGAAGTCCAACCCTCGTGATCCCTCTGCCGAAGTGGAGACGGTGAAGGGTAAGGGTCTTACTGTTGTCTTTTCTTCTTTTTATTCCCGCTGTTCCGAACTAACATCTATGTTCGCTGTTTGTAGTGGGTTTTGGGAGAGTGCATGTGCCCAAGAAGAAGGACAAACGAACTGCTGCTGCGGCTTCTGCTGATGTTGCGGCATCCGCTTTCAGCTCGGAGCAGACTGTTACCAATGTGCTTTCCCCGCAGATCGGGGATCACTTCTCGAAGGAGCAGCCCTTCAAGAGAATTAAGAAAGGGTTGAAGGAGCCGAGGGTGCCTCCGCATGTGTTGTTGGACACACAGGTCAATCTGACTGAGGATCCAGTCGATCCACCGGCTCTCTCCGATGCTGAGGTAACTGGTTAATAACCTTGGGCGGCTGTTTGTTTTACTTGTATGTGTTGATATTGATGTGGCGATATATGCAGAGGGCCAGGAGTCTGATCTCGCAGGGCCTTGCCCTGTTGGAGAGGAGTGCGGCTGAGAAGGTTGCGGCCGAGAAGGCTAAACAGGTCGAGCAACTGCGCTCGAAGCTGGAGAAAGCTGAGGTGCGAGCTGCAACTGCTTGCCGTGAGGTGGCCGCGGCTCGTGAAGAGGCGGCCTTGGCTAAGGCTGAGATCGCTAAAGTGGAGAAGGAGAATGACGACCTGAGGGCTGAGGTCGTGACTTCCCTGGGGCCCATGCGCTTTTGCGGAGAGGCTGCTGCTCTCCAAGAGATCCGTGAGGCTTGCCTCCATTGCTGGGAGCGTGCTTGGGGAAGAGATCGCTGTGGAGGCGCTTGAGGCCGCCCAGAAGGACTTCCCAGACTTGGATCCTTCCAAGTATGAGTACGCGAGGCGATCTGCGGAGGAGAGCAACCAGGCTTTGGCAGACAAGGTATTGCAAGAGTCCCCTTTGCTGAAGGAACTTGAGGTCGCTCCCGACCTCCTTACTGTTGAAGTGGTCCGCTCAACCGATGTGGATCGCGATCTGGATGTGGAGGCATGTTTCGCCAAGGCTGGGGGGAGGAGTCTCCCGTGAATGAGGAGACCCCAGGAGATGGCCCTGATGATAAGGTTTGATTTATCTTCTTTTGTAATTTTTTTCTCTTTTTTAATATCCTCTCCTTTGTAATTATTGTACCGCTAGGGTACTGCTTTTGCTGTTAATAAAACGAGTATTTCCTGCACATCTCTGAGCTCATTTAATTTATGTATTTCTTTTAATCAGTCTCCGTCTCCCGAGATATTTGATGTGTCACCTTTTGTTGTCCACCCTAGTAGACTCCGTTGAGGCTGCGAAGGCTGAATTGTCTTTCTGGAAAAGTAAGTGTCAGCGATCCGATGCCTTAGTAGTAGCTTAGAGTAGTTCGGCAAGCGGGTTTGAGGGCGAACTGAAATATTGGAAGGAGGAGTATACCCGAGCTGTTGAGGAAAGTGAGCGCATTGAGACCTCGACGCAGATCAAGTATGATAGACTCTAAGCACGGTACACTCTACTCCAAGACCAGTTGAAGGAGAGTAAGAGCGAGCTGAAAGATACGAACCGAAAGCTGGAGAAGATGGACCAGGAGCATATGGCATATGAGCTTTTTGTGCAACGAAGTGGTGGTGTTCAGGTTTCGAAGGTTATGAAGCTCGTCACGGCGTGCTCCGCTTATGGTCGGCGGGAGGACTGCGAGCCACTTGTGCTACATGAGAAGATCCTCGAGCTAAAGAGCATAGCTCGGTTCTACCAAGTCATCCTTGATAAGTACCCTTCGCTCTGCAAGCTTTTTGGGGATCGATCATTTGCGGATAAGGCTGGTCCTACTACTTCTACTGTCGTTGTGCACCAGCCCATGCGAGCTATGGAAATTCGCCGAGCACGAGCTGCGGTGACTAGAGGTCGTCGGGGCGGGAGGTCGGCAGGTCGGAGTACATCTGGCCGTGGAGGAGGAAGGAGGCAAGGTCGTGGCTTCGACCTTGATGGCTTTCTGAATGTCAACTTCAACTCCGCAGAAGATTTTGCGGACAACTGGTTAAGTTTTAGTCCCGGCAATAAGTCTTCCCGACCATAGCGTTGTGATAAGAAATTTGTATTGTGTACTACTGTTCTCCCTTGATGAATAATAAAGTGTTGTCATTTCGCCATTCTTTTCTTGTCGTTGAGAACTGCGAATTGTTTTACTTCTCGTTTGCTGAGACGTGTGTCTCTGCTCGTTTGAAGTATGAATTGCTTTTTTTTATTGCGATGACCGAAGTCAAGGCTACTTTGAAGCTAGATCGCTCCTTTGCAGTGACCGAGGTCATAGCTGGTTTGGAGTATGTACTTCTCTTTTGCGATGACCGAAGTCAAGGCGGTTTTGAAGTAATGGTTTCTCCTTTATGGGACTTGCAAAACCTTAATTTGGGTCTTTATGAGTCCGGAGATGAGTGTTGTCTCATAAGGAGGCCAGCCTTAGAGAAATTGTTATTGTGAATTTTTACGTATAAGTGATACATGCAAAAGTATGTAATGATACTCATGAATGAAGAAAAAATTATTAATGAAGGTTGGAATTCCGTAAAATAAAGAATAAGATATTTACTAATGCCCTAAAGAATGTAACTTTATGTGTCTATCATATAGTTCGCTCACTTATACATAAAATTTCTTCAAATTAGAAATATGCCAGGTGCGGGGTAAGAGCTCACCGGATAATTGAGCGAGCTTATAAGAATCTTTGCCAAGATCTTCTGCGATCTGATAGGGTCCTTCCCATGTGGCTTCCAATTTGCCGAGCTTCTCTGCTTTGCTGACTTCATTGTTGCGGAGTACAAGGTCTCTGACCTGGAAGTAATGGTGCTTCACTCGGCGGTTGTAGTAGCGAGCTACATGTTCTTTATATCGGGCTTCCCTTGTGAAGGCGAGCTATCTCTTCTCCTCCAACAAGTCTAAATCAGCTCGGAGGTTGTAACGACACGAACCCGGATCAAGGAAACGGTGCCCGGAGAGTCACCACGTGTCGAAGTAAAATCAAAGGAGCGGAAGACCCTTGGGTCAAGCGGGAATTTCGTACTGAGCGTGTAAGGTAAAATGCTTGGTGTTTTATTTTAAAAGCTAATTTCTTTGAAAGCGAACTCATCGAATGCCTTAGAATATATTTATTCTGAAAAGAGTCCGCTCGAGGACTTTGACCTTGGTCGAGCGAACTGGTAAGTCGCTTGTGAATAATAAAGGAATCTTTTTGAAAATACTTTCATCATAGTTTGTCACTTAAAACGTCTATATTACTTTTACAAGGATAACTGGATAAGTACAACTGGAATAAATGATTAAGTACAATGGAAGCGAATTCAATAACTTGAGCGATCTCATTACTTGGGAAAGTTTTGAAATAAAAATATGGTCTAGAAGTCAAAAACGGAAGATGAACCCATCACATGTGCCCTTTGGCTACAGAAACTCGACAATGGAGGGGACGACATGGATGTGGGCAGGGGTCCAGCAGTTGCTCTGCTTTACAAAAGGATGCCCACTTATGGACTATACAGATACAACAACAATAGGGGATCTGGCAACAAATCTAGGGATGGATAAGGCTCTAAAAACAGACTCTTATGAGCGAAATACATCTTTAACCAAATCCTTATAAGCAAAACCGATGGATACAAGTGTGAGGACTTGTACCACCAAGTGCCTTTTCATGAAACCACTCCACCAAAACTCGCTCGCCACCGCTTCCATCTCGACCATGACCTGCTCAACATGCACACAGGGAAAACGCATACATGGCTGAGTACTTTGAAGCACTCAGTGAACACTTTGCCCGAAATTACTTGCAAAACAAAGGAATAATAACTTGATAAAAATTACACAGTGAAACCATTGAGCCTTGGCTCGTGAAACCTTTATTGTGAAGCCTTTGCCATATCTGCCCTTTAATAACCTGATCGCTCGAAAGCTTCCGCGAGCACCCCGAATCAGCCACTGCCCAATCTCAAACCTGCAAAACAAAAACCAATAATCATTAGCCAGTTCGCGAATAAAATCGGTAATAAAATAGTATGGAGAAGTGTAGAATCGAATGTCCCCGAGATTTTCTTGGGTATTGTTATAGGGCAGAATCGAGAAAGAGTTCGTCACGAGTTTGGGAGTTGCGTCACCCGCGCCCTCTCACCAAACGACAAGCCTCAACCGTCGAGCCCGTCGGGATAGCCACCGAAAACAGAATTTCAGTGGGCTGATTAGAGAATAAGTGGGTTGCCCCCTTTAAAAAAGGCAATTCTATACAAAACCCCCATTTTACTCCTAACAGACCCCGAATTATTATAATAATAAAATAAATATTGAATGTGCTATTATACCCCTACAAACAACCTAAATGCTTCGTCTCCCAGCCCTTCTTTTTTAACCATCTCATCGGCACTCCACTAGGCAACTCGTTCCTCAAAGTTTCCTCCATTAAGTCCGGCGGAATTTGATTGCCTCCGGCGACGGGTTCCGGCCGCATCACCCGCAAGAATTTGTGTGAGCTATTCAACAAACCATATGTTAGAATTTCCATAGTTGCTCTTCGATAACCGTTATGTTGTCGAAGCTACATAAATCATGGATCACGGTAGTTGTGCGTTCAACCGATTCATGCTGCTCCGATTCTCCTCCCAAAAGTTGCCGGAAATAATGGAGGTCACCACCTCCTTCTCCACAAGCCACGATTTCAGTAGCTCTGTATCGACCCTATTGTTTAGATGAACTTCGAGTTCTTCGAAGGTGTTAAAAATGGCGGCTTGAGCTCGTCAAGTCTACCGTGACACCGCTCCTAATGTTTGAAGAATCGCATTGTTGGTATTCTCTCCACGGCATAAGGTCGGCAGCCGGCAGGTCGCGTCGCGAAGAAAACCTTCCATTCCGATACACTTTCCACCAACGCATTCATAGTGTATGTAAATTCCGGTCATGAAGAATTCAACGTGGAAGGGGAGGAAGAATGCATGCTTGAGAGAGAGTGAAAAGGGTGGTTGTGAGAATGGCAAGATCCTAGACACTTGGGGTTTATAGCAGCAGAAATTTGATCTTAATTGCTTAAGATGAACAGGGTTGTGGATAGATATGCTCTTGGGGCTGTAGGAATTTGAACATGTTTAAGGCTGTGAGGGTAAATTAGTAAAATTACTATTATTTTTCATTTATTTTATAAAGAGGGGCTGTGGGGAGTAATTTGGGGGCTGTGGATAGAATTACCCTTAAAAAAGAAGAAGAGAGATTTGGGTTGAAGTAATTGTTGGGTTGATAATTTGATTCCTTTGGGTTGAATAAATAAAAATGTTGGGCTGAATTTCCTCTGTTGGGCTGAAAATTCATGGGCCAAATCTAATTAAACTCTGGCCAGAAAATGGAAATTTTCCTGCTCGGCTGAGGAATAAATTCGAAAATTATGAAATTAATTTATTATGTCTGAATTTCCAAAGACATCGAGTACTGATTATTTTGCTAATATTATTCCTGAGGAACCGAAGTCATAAATTATTAAGAGGCCGTTATTAGAATTCCTAACTACACCCATAGAATTAAAATATTTAATTAAGCGCTTAAGAAATAATTTACTAAATTCCGATCAAATATTCGTCATACAAGAACCTTATTTCCATCATGAATAATGAAGGTTGCTCGAAGGAGGGGCGTTCGTGAAGTTCGACTTGAAATCTAGTTGTCAAGAAAATCGATCGATAAGGTGGGCTTTCTTTCGAAATAAAATGTGCTTTATCAGTCGATGAATACTTTTCAATAATTGTCATGCCATAAAATGTTTTGGTTTTGTATGATGCCTATCTGTCGGCTTCGGCCAAATTATATGAATCAACTTGGGTTAAGTGTACACACAAGGAACAGATACCTTATGGTCAACGTTCGAGGTGAACGTGGAAGGTGGCCAACTTCCCGGGCTCGGTTACAAAAGGGCAGATATGGAGGAATACCAAGAACTTAGCTTGCACAAGCAATTTTAAGATCACAAATGCTTTTGCCGAACATAGGTGCTTTTAAGAAAATCTCTATGTTCGTGACTGTATGTATGGCTTGACAATAATAAATGTTTTGGGCATGTGTTCACTGAGTGCTTTTGTACTCAGCCCTGTACGTGTTTTCCTTACGTGCAGGTTGAGCGGAGGTGAATCATGGTGATCGGCGGGTTCTTTGGCTTTTGAGACGAAGCATCTCTTGGTAACACGTGTCTTCATACACGTGTTCTTGTCTGAATACTAACTCTTCGAATTTTTTTGTAATTTAACCGCTGCATACATTGACGATCCCAAACACTTCCCTTTTGTCTCAAGATACTTATTCCTTCTCAATCAATTAAATCTTAAGTATTGGGATTTCCCGTCAAATATTCGGTTTTATGTGGAATGTCCTTGTTAAATGTTAATCCCCCTTTCTATCCCCTCTTCTTTAATCCCCCTGGTAACGAGTTCCCGGACTTACCATCCTTAGTAAAGTGTGGTCATTACAGTCGTGATGCGGGGTCTTGGCGGGGACTGGATCGGCCTCGGAAAAGGTGATGGCCTCTTCTCTTCTGAGTTTCTTGCCTGCGGTCTCCTCCGAGCTCGGACCCTAGGCTTCGGCCTTGTGGAAGGACTTGGTCAGCCCCAATGGTAGTCCGGTAATGGCCTTAATTGTCCCGTTGAACTGGGGCGTGACATCGTCGTCATCGTCCTCGGGTTCCTGCTTCGCCTTCTTGTTGACTTGGCAGTCATCCTTCCCCTGATTGCGACATTTCTTGTTCTTGCCCAAGCCATTGCCATAGCCTTGATACCTCTTGAGGGTACCATCTTGTACTAAGGCCTCAATACTTTCTGCGAGGTCACGGCACTCCTCCGTGTCGTGGCCGTGATCCTCATGGAAAGTGCAATATCGCTTCTTTGACCCGCGATTAGCTAGCCTTTGCATGGGGCGGGGCTTCTTGAACATGTTGGTGTACAGCTCGTAAATCTTTGCACGTGGCTTCGTCAAGGGTATGTACTGAGGTTGGTCCGGGTTTTTACGCGGACCCAGTCTAGACTCAATACCTTGACGCGGTCCGAGTAGGGATGATACCGGACCGTTCTGCAACCTCTCATGGACGTTGCGGCGGCCTGAACTCTGAAAACCGCGATCTGCGGGCTATTTCTTATTGCTAGATGATTCGCCCCTGTCCTGGTCGCGCTTTCGCCGATCAGCATCATCAGCTCGGGCGTATTCATTCGCGATCTTCCAAAGGTCGGCCTGTGTTTGGGGTTCTCGCCTGACGAGTTCCCGGTATAGGGAAGCAGGTCGCAAGGCATTCTGGAACGCCGAGATGATCAGCACATCACTGGCATCATCAACTTTCAACGCCTCCTGATTGAACCGAGTCAGGAAGTCGTTAATCGATTCCCCCTCCGCTTGCTTGATGGTCAATAGTTCCGCCGGCGTAAATTTCGGCTTTGCTTTTTGGTGGAACCTTCTCTTGAAGACTTCCACGAGTTTGTGGTATGAGCTGATACTGTTTGGTGGTAGACTATCAAACCAAACCCGAGTTGTGTCGACCAATAGCTCGGGGAAAACTTTGCACATGTGAACATCCTTCAGATTTTGGTTCCACATGTTGTAATGGAATTGACCAAGAAAATTTCTCGGATCTCTTTGGCCATCATAAGGTTGGATGTTGGGCACCTTATAGCGGCTCGGGAGATGAGTTTCGCAGATTTCCTTGGTATGGGGTGGTCAACAACCCGTATGCGTCGAACCCTCCACCTCGGTGATGGGATCTTTCCTCTGATGGAGACCGCGAAGGAGACCGATCTCGGTTGTGACTGCGACCTGTGGTGTCAGGGCGACTAGTCATGCCGGCTAAGGTGGTGGCTTCGGTCACGACTTAGGTTGCGGCTTCGATGCGCATGTCGAGGCGGAGTGCAATCTCGACTTTGACCTTGCTTCCATTCTCGAACAATCTCCAGGCTCGGGTCCTTCTTCTCCCGATTGCGGATTGACCCTTGCTGTTCTTGCGGGCCCTTTTTGTCAGGACCCTTGACTTGCTGGAGGTACTGGGCAAGTTTTTCCTCGTCCTCCTCCAGAAAACCCTGGATTATAATGTCTAATAAGGAGTACCGTGAAACAGCGGCGTGTTGGATCCCCTCCTTTCCAGAGCCGATCTCGTGCCTTCCTGGTCGACTGGGACGTTCTCTGGCACAACGTTGGGGTCTGGATTGACCATGGGATCCTTCCCGTGAGGGCGCGGGGCGGTCTCAACATCTTTGTTGGTGTTGTTGTTATTGCCGCCTGCGGCCCAGGAGGCGTTCGATATGATGTTCTTCGGAGGCATAATTGAACAAGTTTGTGAAAAGTTGCGATCAAAGCATGATAATAAGGTTTTCACAGACGGCACCAGTGGTCAATCGTGCTTTTGCTGGGCCTTGTTACTATGACGAAGAACGTGAAAAGAGTGCAAGAATGCAAGAGAATTACGTGGTTCGATCCGCTTTAAAGCAGACCTACGTCCACGGGGAAAAAGTAAAAATATGTATTGCTCAGAGTGTATGAGAGTATGAGAGTTTTTATGTCCCTTCTTCTATCCTAGCGCCTTTATTTATAGGCTTACAAGTAGAATCATTCTCTAATACTAGCAGGTGTCCGCGCGTTGCGTCGGGAAGAATTAAATATAAATTATGTTTGTGTTGGAATGTGAAGGAAAACAAATTAAAAATAAAAATTAGATATTAGTGTAAGTACTCCCTCCGTTTTTTTTGCCTGTTTGCTTTATTGACTTTTCGGCAGCGGTTTTTGACCGCTGCCGAATATGAGTTTTATGATATCGTTTTGAATTTTTTTTCTTCTTATATAAGATACTATGAGCCGAATATGAATTTTACAATATCATTTTAATTTTTTTTCCTTCTAGATACTGCGACACTCATAGTATCTTATATATAAAAAAAAATCAAAACGATATTGTAAAACTCATATTCGGCCGCGGTCAAAAACCGCTGCCGAAAAGTCAATAAAGCAAACAGGTCATATGAAAAAAAACGTAGGGAGTAATTACTAACATGGGCCTCTAAGGGCGCGTTTAGTTGAGATATGAGATAAGTGGGGATAGGGTATGAGAGTGATAGTCCATTACCGTTGAAATGGGACTAAAGGATATAAATTATCCTACGAGTAGACACAAGTAGTCATGGGAAAATTTAACGAGATAGAGGCAGTGTCGGAGCCACTCTTTACCAATGAGCGGCTCAAATCCACCCAATTATTTTTTTTCCTCTTATATTTTTTATTAATTTCGAAAATATTTAGTTAGAGCCCACGTTAATCTTAAAAAAATAAAGTGTTTTCTGGGTTGCCTATACACCAGCCCCGTAAAACCCCGCCATCATAAATTTCTGACTTTAACGCTGGATGGACACCAGCCCCGTATAGCCCCGCTAAATACTGAAACGGAGGGGGTAATATTATAGGAAAAAGAAATGCATAACCCTAAAGAAAAATGAATTTGGGCAGAGGATAAAACCTAAACCTACCTTTCATCACAAATGGACCTCTGACCCATATTTCGCCTCTATGGAAAGGAGTGAAACGGCGTAGTTTTGTTTGTAAATCTACTATCTGAGCTTCCACACCCGAAGCAAGTGCGCCTGCAGAGCCTGGATGAGGCGATGAACACATTCTCCTACTTTCGAACGAAATAACACCTGCTGCTTCCGTCATGCCATAGGCCTAATCAATAGATCGAGACAACAGTTCCGTTTTATTCAACGGCAAAGTCAGAAAATTTCGTTCCGATTAAAGAGTACAATAAAACCTGGCACAAAACAGCTCCGGGAAAAATCTTGGAGCATGCTTCAACCGTGTCCTTTCCCAATGGAGCAGCTCCGGAGAAAAGCTCCTTCAACGTCGAGACGTCGTACTCCTTCACCGCCTCCTGCTTCTTCACCAGCTCCACGACGACAGGCGGCACCACGAACAAGTGCGTAACCTTGTATTTCTCGATAGCCGCCAGCATCGCTCTCATCTCGTACCGCGGCATCACCACCAGCATGTTCCCCCTCTCGAGCTGCGCGTACACCAGCGACGACAGCCCGAAGATATGGAACATCGGGAGGAAGCAGAGGAACACATTGTTCCTCCCGTTGGCCTTCTCTTGATCCGTCGTCACCATCAAGGCCGAAGCCATGAGGTTCCCGTGCGTTAGCACGGCCCCCTTGCTGGCCCCCGTCGTCCCCGAGGAGTAAAAGATCGCCGCCGCATCTCCCTGCATGACCTCCGGTCGGAGCCGGGCCGGCTCCGACCGGGCCTTCAGCTCCGAGAAGCTATGCAGCTTCGGATTATCGTTCGACGTACGAGGCTTGTCGTCGTCGTCTAGGAGGATGCAAGGAAGGCCGAAGCTTCGGATCTTGCCGTAGAGTTGGCGGACCGTGATGACTAGCTTCGGGTTGCAGTCCTTGATCTGCCTGGAAAGATCGGCCACTGTGTACAGCGGGTTGGCGGTGGTGGCGACGGCGCCGACAGCCACCACCGCCAAGAAGGCGACGGGGAAGTAAATGGAGTTGGGGGTCGAGATGAGGATGACGTCATTCTTGGAGATGCTGAGGCCGAGGAGGGCGGAAGAGAGCCTCGAAACATGAGCTTCGAGGCCCGAAAATGTTAGGGTTTGGGAAGTTTGTGCATCGATGAGTGCTGGGGTGTTTGAAATGGAGGAGATGTTTTTGAAGAGGAATGGGACCATTGAAGTTTTAGGGTCTAATGGAAGAGTAATGGGAGGCCTTTGAGATCGGTAGATCCCATCTTTGCCATGGATATTTTCTTGTGCAATACTCATGGTTTGATATTTGATTAGTATCTATGTATGATGAAATCGAAAAATATCCAAGTGTGTCACCTCAAGATCCCTCCCTAGGCCTATTTATTGTTGTACTTTTTTTTACTGCAAATTAATTAAATTCCAACCATGAGAACGTGCGAGAACTTGCCTTACGGATCTATCTCAAGTTTGGTAAGCTATACTACTATACAAAGTAATGTACGGTACAGACCTGGCTTTAATTCACGACTTATGCATTTATTTTTATTCTTTTTAATTCTACTTATAAATTATTGTCTAATTTTTATTTTTAATTTGCTTAATAAATTTTTTTACATTCCAACACAAATACAATTTATATTCAATTCTTTCCGCCGTAACGCACGGTAGTTAATTATGATTGACATGCATTCGACTTTTCTAACCTGTAGTTGAATATATAATATTATTGAGTAGGGTTGACTAGTTCAATTTATAATATTTTTTGAATTCAGTTTTAACTTTATTATTCTTATATTAAGGTCGATAAATTCACAAGTGTGATATATATAATTTGAAAGTTCTTTTTTTAAAAAAAAATTACAAACGTTAACCGCAAATAATTAATTCAGACTATAGTATGGTACTCGCGCGTTACGACAGATATAATTAACATCAAATCAACATGGTTAATGTCAACATTAAAAATGGACAATCAATTAAGGGTTTAGGATTTAAATAACTTATATCGTGAGATGAAAATACAATTTGTACTACTATTTTATAATAGTTTCTATTTCTTAGGATGAGACAGTTTGATAATTTCACATATAAGTATTGTATAACACATAATATTATATAATAATATCGATACATACAATTATAGGTACATTGAAATTAGGACCGAAAATCTCAGTTGAAGTAACCCAATTTTCAAGATGGTTTAATAATGTCGATATCTATAATCTATGCTACTATATAATAATTATCCAGAACAGCGCACGCCGTATACGTAAGATGCAACAGAGATGGGGAGAAGTACCCGGGAAAGGACGTGAACCGAGTGG
>JAOWBJ010110426.1:0-14049 GCA_028566335.1 Monarda citriodora | reverse complement strand
GGTCAACATTCAAAATTCTAACATCAAGCACATAAGTTACATGAATGCCTATAAGGAAACACCAGAATAAAATCGGTTTGTTGTATACCAAGACCTGTAGCATAATGTTCAAGCTATTGAAGCACCTAAGGAAAATTAACTATGTGATAGTGCATATCATTTCAAACTATAAGAAACTACCAATCTCTCTTGTGGAACGCATGAAAGACTATAAAGCTTGCTAAATTACCAGCTGCGGCTTTCACTGGGTATGGGCCTCCACCATCAGCATTTCTATTGATCTCATCATCTCCGCAACAGCTAAAACAACTCATTTTTCTTTCAACCAAAAGATCTTCTCAAATGTTCCGATCCTCTGAGCAAGAGAACACGTGATCTAAATGTAAGAAATTTTACAAACAATTTTAACTGAAAAATTTCCCACAAAGTCGGTAACTAAAATCACTAAAACAACTATTATCTAAACTAAACATGCAAAAATAAAATCTCAAAGAGCCAAAACTATATGAGTTTATATTTGTAGTCACTAGTCAGCTAATCATGAGGTGATCTCGGCTCCCTAAATATTTCTAAACACTAAAAAAACAATGTGAGTGGCAATGTGAGGAAGCACACTCGGACTGACAGTCTATGTGACCTCATTGGCTCCAAATGTCTAAATTATACCAAATGACGCCGTGTAACGTTTCAGATTAATCTATCTTTCATGTTTCTTTTTGTGAGTTTATGCAATTAAAGCCAATTTTCGTTTCGTCAATGAAATTGAACACTTTGTTCATCACCTAACACATTTATTGCATGCTTTGCCCGGCAATTCACAAAGTACAGTTGAGGAAGACCTAATCCAAGTGTAATGTAACTCAATTGAGAACGATACAGTTATATCAAGCCGAGAGTAAACTTCAGCAAAAAATAAATAATGATTTCAATAGAATTTTGAGCGGCAATCCGGCAAAAGAAGTAGAACACACATTCATCTATTAGCTTCGAGCTCGAAATCTATACGATTAGGCGCCGAAAATCAAGTAGATCTCGCAAAACGATTGAACTAAAAGGAAAATCGACTGCAGTCAGGGACAGAATTATTACTAGCAGCACTGAAACCAAGGATGCGAGAAAATTGAGGATCAAAATGAGCAAAAATCAGCAAATGAGTTGATATCAAGACAAAATTGAGCAAAAAAAAAAAAAATCAAATCAAATCGATGGAAAGAAATTGAACTGAAACGTAACCGAAGAGATAGCGTATGCGGCTTGTTCAAGTGAGGCAAGGAACCTGTGCAGAATTAAGGAGAGGGAGAGTGGGGAAGAAGATCCAGAGTCCGAAGCCGGCGAAGAAGACGGGGAATGCGGAATGGGTTTTAGTGAAATAATGATCCGAATAATAGTGGGCCGTTGGATGTATAATCTACGACTTTTATGCGTTGTGTCCGTATACTT
This sequence comes from Monarda citriodora, assembly GCA_028566335.1. Taxonomy (NCBI): domain Eukaryota; kingdom Viridiplantae; phylum Streptophyta; class Magnoliopsida; order Lamiales; family Lamiaceae; genus Monarda; species Monarda citriodora. The sequence goes on along the minus strand of JAOWBJ010110426.1, from coordinate 12,609 downwards.
CAACTGGAAAGGTAGCCGGACTTTGACTTTTACTATTCACCACTTAAGCCCTTGCTGTGTAGTACCATTATTAGAAATCGCACCACCTTCCTTCCTTCTCCATGCCATGCGTTTCTTTCCATGAATACATAGAACCATACATAGAAAAACAGAACAACTTAGTCCTATAATTACTCCCTCTATCCTGCGTGACCTTCAAACCTAGCAAGAGATCCAATTAACTCTGCCCCATCAACATGAAAGGTTCAAGGGATTGGCCCGGTCAAACAGTTCGGCAATGTAACTTCGGTCCAAATAACTTTGGCCAGAGATTTCATTTCGGCTCCGTCTACAAGCCGCAGCACAAGTCACGCCAAACTTGCCGGATTAAGACGACTCACTCCGGCTTTATGGCGCTAAGGACTTGTGATTTTCACGAGTTGTCATGTAGTCAATCAACAAGCGATCAGCGACGTGGGTGTCGTGGCCATGCATGACCATCACCTACGTCCTGTATCACCGACCCACATCCTTGTTGGGCCTGCGAGCCCAACCCTAACTAGAATAGGTGTATAAATAGCACATCTTTGCGATTAGAATGTTAGAATCTCTCATATTGTAATCTGCACTCAAAGCAATACACAAGATAAATTGTTTTCCTCCCGTGAACGTAGATTTATACGAGTAAATCAAACCACGTAAATCCAGTTGTGTTCTTTAATTTTTGTCATTGATTACTCTCTGAAAATCCGCACTCGATCATTGGCTCGTCTGTGGGAATCTAGAAATTTGTGACGTGCGAATTTCTTGTTGCAGTAAAAGATGGCTAGAACTCGAAGAACACACAACACGCGCAACACCCGCAACAATGATAGAGCCGGTCCCAATCGCCGTCGAGGAACCCGCTCATGACAACAGGGCTCCAACCCCCAGCACTCAAGACAGGACCGATACACCAAGGAGTCATCAAACGGAACAACCTAACCTTGACGAGGCTGTTCGACGTTTTCTCGTAGAAAAAGAGGCGAGTTCCTGGAGTTTCTCCGAAGGGGACAGAACCCGCCCCATAACTCAGCAAGGGGACCAACTCCACCCTGCAATCATGAAAGGGGAGCCACTCCGAACCGTAACCACGGAAGGGGCCGAACCCCTCCTTGTAACAATGACAGAGAGATTGAAGCCTCCTCCCACCACTCGAGGCATGACGGTCACCGGAGTGAACGCGCTTCTCATCATCGAGGCGCGCATAATGAGAGGAATCGCACTCCGTCGCGCAATCCCATTCCTGCGGTCCGGAACAATGGATTCACCATGTACGGAGCCCTTCGCACTCCGTACTCGGAGGATATTATCCGAACTCCTCTCCCTGATAATTACAAAGTTCCACCGTTCACTTATGACGGAGTGGTGGAGCCTCAAGACTTTCTCGGCCGTTTCCAGTACAATACAGCCAATCAGGGCCTCAACGAGGTCCACATGTGCAAGTTGTTCCCGGAATTACTCGTCGGGAATGCTAGGAGATAGTTTGATAGCATGTCTTGTGGTAGTATCAGATCATACCTCGAATTGATGGAGGTCTTCTATAGAAGGTTCTTCCAAAAAGCCGAATCCAGAGTCACTTCGGCACAACTACTCTCAATCCGTCAAGGTCGTGATGAAAAGATCAGCAACTTTATAATGCGGTTCAACCAGGAGTGCCTACAAGTGGACGGCATCAACGATCTGCTTGTCATTTCGGCATTCCAAAATGGAATCCTACCCGGAGCTCTTTACAAGGAGCTCGTGAAAAGCAATTCGCAATCAACACAGGAGATGTGGCCATTGCGGATCAGTTCGTCCGTGCTAACGAGGCGGACAAAAGAAAAAGATCCCTGGACAATTCAGTTTGGGGTGAAAAAAAAAGACCGAGGATCGTGGCGATCAGGGGCGCCAATCCCGGAGTGCCTTTGACAGACTACAGCAAAGGACTCCGATACACACCTGATTGGGACCTTGTTCAAATCCGGAAAGGCCTCAGCCCCCGCCCCAGCCTCAGTATGCGCCCTTGACAAAACCAAGGGCCGAAATTCTCGAACTTCATCCGGCGATGTTCGAGAAACCCAAACCCATGACGAAGTCCGCCGCACGCCGGAATCAGGACAATTACTGCTTATTCCATGAAGATCATGGTCACGACACAGAAGAATGCCGTAATCTTGCGGCCGATATTGATGCTCTTGTCAAGGCCGGAGCATTGAGGAAGTACCAAGACCGGCAACAACAAGCCGGCAAGAAGAGACATGGGAAGTCGGGTTGTGCTCCCCTAATGACAAAAAACAAAAGCAGTGGGATCCCGAAGGGGACAATGACGAACTACACTATGACGGAGTTATACAGATGATCGACGCCCTTCCAGTCAGAAAGACGAAGTCGTCTATAAAGACGGAGTCAAGAATCTCAAATTGAGAAGAGCCGACTCACAAACGCCTGAAGAAGGAGGAAGTCATAACTTTCTCCAATGCTGATCCGGCACCGGCCATTTTGCCGCACCAAGATGCCATCGTCATCCAAGCCGGAGTGGCGAACAAGCTAATCCATAGAGTCTTTGTGGACACTGGAGTTTCAGTCAGCATTCTTTTTAAAGAATGCTTTGACAAGCTGGAGATTGATCCAGTTAGAGTAAATCCGGCCCCACTCCCTTTGAAAAGCTTCGCCCAAGAAGATACGAGTCCGGAGGGAGTGATCAGCCTTCCCATCACTGTAGGGAAGGCACCCAGAAGTGCCACTACGGTCATCGAGTTTTTCGTAGTAAAAGCTTGATCCCCGTACAACATCATCCTCAGACGTGATTGGCTCAATTTAGTCCGGGCGGTATGCTCCACATACCACTTGATGGTCAAGTTCCCACCAGGGCCGGAATCGCAACCATCCGAGGTGATCAAAAGAAGGCAAAGGAGTGCATGCATATTGCCCTAAAAAATGTCGAACCACCAGTTCGGCACTACCAAGCATAGCAACCATAGCACCCTGAGGAGTTGGAAGAGAAACAACCAGGACCGAACTCCATGGAGTGCAACTATCCGAAGACGATCCATCCCGGACTATCAAGGTTGGCTTTGTCAAAACAACCCATTTTCAGAATCTAGTTATCCAATTCCTAAGGACCTACCGAGACGTCTTTGCATGGTCTCCACTGGATATGACTGGCGTATCTCCGAACTTGATCACACATCGCTTAAATATTGATCCCTCAGTCTGGCCAATCAGACAGAAGCAAAGACTCTTCGCTGCAGGACGAAATCAAGTCATCCATGACGAAGTTCGACAGTTGCTCAATGTCGGAGTCCTTTTTGAAGTAAAGTATCCAACTTGGATAACCAATCCGGTTATGATCAAGAAAAAAGAAGGGGGTGGCGGATGTGCGTAGATTACACTGATCTAAACAAGCACTGCCCAAAAGATTGTTACCCACTCCCCAACATAGATAAGAAAGTCGAAGCCTTAGTTGGTTTCGAAATTTTTCGTTTTCTTGATTTGTACAAAGGTTATCACCAAGTTTTAATGAATGAAGAGGATGCTTCAAAAATTGCTTTCATTACTGACTTCGGTATATTTACCTATAAGAAGATGCCATTCGGACTCAAAAACGCCGGAGCTACGTATCAAAGGATGGTGGATAAACTCTTCCAGCATCACATCGACAAAACTGTTGAAGTATACGTCGATGATATCGTAGTCAAAAGCAAAAGCATTATCGAATGCGTGGATGACTTACGAAAAACACTTGACATACTTCGACAGTCCAATCTCAAACTCAACCCCCAAATATGTACGTTCTTGATGGACTCCGAAAAATTCTTGGGGTGTTGGGTATCCAAAGAAGGACTCAAGGCCAGTCCGGCCAAAGTCCAAGTTGTTCAAGACATGGCCATGCCGAACTCTATACACGATGTGCAACAACAGCATCCTAAAAGAGGACGAAGCTCTTTCCTATATTTAGCAAGTTCGGATGAGACAAACAGCGCGATACTTGTACGAGATGACGGCCGACGACAGCATCCCATCAACTTCATAAGCCGAGCACTTAGAGGTCCGGAAACTCGCTATCAACCTTTGGAAAATGTAGCACTGGCCTTAGTGAATGCGATAAGAAGGTTGCGACCATACTTTTACGCTCACACAATACAAGTCCTCACGGACCTTCCACTTCAGCAAGTATTGACTAAGCCTGAGGCATCAGGAAGAATAGCAAAGTGGGCTATAGAGTTGGGGGAGCATTCCATCAAGTATTTGCCCCGGAAAGCGATAAAAGGACAAGTCTTGGCCGATTTCTTGGTCGAGGCCAACTTTGATCCAGTCACTTCGGCAGATACTGAAATGGCCGAAAAAGCACCCGAAGTTCCTGAAAAGGAACCCCAAAATTATTGGATAGGGTATGTGGACGGAACGTCCGACAAAACTGGAAGTGGAGCTGGCATACTGCTGATCGCACCGGACGGACACGAAGTGAGTTATTCACTCTGGTACAAGTTCCCCACTACAAATAACGAAGCGGAGTATGAAGCCCTCCTTGCCGGACTTCGACTAGCTCAAAGCCTCAATATCCAATCCATCAAGATCCATAGTGATTCACAAGTGGTAATGGGTCATATAATCGGCTCAAGCGAAGCCCGAGGAGAAAAAATGAAGAAATACTTGGAAAAAGTACGAAATCTCCAACAAGGCTTTTCGTACTTCCGCATTGATCGCATTTCAAGGGCACAGAATAGCCGAGCAGATATTTTGAGTAAGCTAGCTTCGTCAAAAAATTCAAAGGTGGAAGAATTACTGCACAGTAGCATTGATACTACTACCGAAGTGCAAATGATCGTAGCTTCACCTAACTGGATGACCCCTATACTCGAATATCTAGACAAAGGGCAGCTGCTGGACGATAAGCTCGAGGCAAGGAAGATATTGAGCAGATCACTTTGGTACGAACTTCATCAAGGGATCCTCTACAGGAAGTCGTATCTTCAACCGTTACTACAGTGCATAGGACCGGACGAGACAGATTACGTACTAAGAGAAGTCCATGAAGGATCATGTGGAAGCCATATTGGATCCAGAGCCTTAGCCAAAAAAGTGATGAGATGGGGGTATTATTAGCCAACCCTCGTCCAAGATGCAGTCGCTCTTATTAAGAAATGTCCGAAGTGCCAAGTCCATGCCAATGTCCCAAGAATGCCGCAAACTGATCTAGCCACCATGCAAAATCCCTGGCCTTTTATACAATGGGGCATCGACATTGTGGGACCTTTGGAAAAAGGCCCGAGACAGATGCAATTCCTAATTGTAGCGATAGACTACTTTACGAAGAGGGTCTAAGCCGAACCGCTAGCCAAGATAACTAGTGTGAATGCCCTTGACTTCATATGGAAACACATAGTATGTCGCTTCGGCATACCCCATGTGCTTGTCTCGGACAATGGCACCCAATTCACGGATAAAAAAAAATCAATGAATGGTGCCAAGAGTTAAAGATACAACAATGCTTCACTTCGGTTGCTCACCCACAAGCGAACGGACAGACCGAAGTAACCAATCGCACCATAGTGAAGGGGCTGAAAACTCGATTAGACAAAGCTAAAGGACTTTGGGTTGAAAACCTTCCACAAGTCCTATGGTCATATCGAACCACCCTAAGAACCTCTAATGGCGAAACACCGTATAGCCTAGTATACAGAGCCGAAGCGGTCCTCGCACACTAAACTTTGATGCCGAAGTAAATGATGACGGACTCAGGGCAGAGCTTGATCTAGCTGAAGAAAAGAGGGAACTTGCCTTTATAAAAGAGGCCCAATACAAGCAGCAAGTAGCCCAATATTACAATCAAAGGGTGAAAACGCAACAATTCCAAGTGGGTGATCTCGTTCTGAGAAATAATAAAGTAAGCCGAGCAGAGAGGCTTGGTAAACTCGATGCCACTTGGGAAGGGCCATATCAGGTGAGTGAAGTTCCCGGCAAAGGGTCATATAGATTAGCCTACCTGTCCAGTGAACAAATTCCCCGCACTTGGCATGTTACGAACCTCAAGAAGTATTACGTATAGATGGGCAATGTATCACTTCGTACTCTCATGTAAGTCCGATCTTTTTAGGACATTCGCATCAGTTTGGTCTTATTTTTTCTAGTCCAGTCTTTGTAATTTTCAATTACTTCTTATAAAATTCCTTCTTATTCTTTAAATGTTCACTCTTTTTGTTCATTGTTATTTATCATGCATGTGTCCGAAGTCCCATTTATATACCATCATTAAAACTCAAAAGGCTGGCCCCCTTATGAGCAATGCCGAAGACGCAAAAGTCAAAATCTTCTTTAGAAGGTACAAGACATGTCAAGGTTTACTAACTAATGCACTTCGTCATAACGAAGTGCATACATTAAAGCACGTGTAAGGAATTTCAATCCTAGCGATAAAACTCGCCAAATAAGGACACAATCCATTCCGGTAAAAAGCGGAAGACAAAATTTACACATAATTTTGTTAATAAGCTGCATATTTCACAACAGCAAAGCAGAATTATTTTATTAAAGTACGAATAAAAATTTGTACATATATATTCCTATCTATTACATGATTATGGTGCAGGTTTTTTTGGCTTACTACAGTACAACCAATTTTCAGCAAAGTCCGAAGACTTTTTAGCTCGCATGAACGCATCTAAGTCAAAAGAGCCACCACCGGCACCTCTGGCATTTCCACTCCGGGAAGTCGAACCAACTGGTTTCTTCCATCGGCTTTTTGACCGAGACCTCTTGCTACTCAGGCGGGCTATGACCTGAGTGCTTCGGTTGCCAACAGATTGTATTAGACTTCAGAACCGGGACATCTTCCAAAACCTTTCTCAAGTTCGGATGCCGAACAAGGACAATATTATATATACCGGCAAGCTGACGGATGACATCTATTTCAGATCGGTCATCATTACTCCAAAGGCCGTACTGCCTCTTCACCTCACAGTTGCGTTGCCAGATCTCCCATATTTGGTCTTCAACACCGCTAATGGTTATCCCGCCAGCACTACGGATAATATCTTCATACTCTTTATTCTCCTCCTTCATCAACTTGAATTCGGCTTTCAAGTCCGCAAGGGTGGTCTTCAATCCAAACATCTGGGCAAGCACTTCGTCATATTTAATCTGATCAGCACGAGCTCAGCTTTCCGCCGCGTCCAGTGCCGAAGAGTTAAGCTTTTTCTAGTGCAAAATCTCTAATTCCTTAGAGCTAAGAATACGGAGCAACTCTTTCAGTTCGGCGTCCCAATTAAAAGCCGTAGGCTACAGAAATTAAATGCAGGAAATAAAAGCATAAATGACGCAAATTTGACGTGCAAATGCTTCTTTTCATTTCATGCAAAAAACAAGGTACATCAGGAGGGCTCCAAGGCCGAAGTACATGGTTAACATGCCTAAACTAGAAAAGAAAGCAAAGGGGAGTGGTCATACTTCAGAATTGGCACCCCCGCCTTCTTCACTCGTTTTCGGCTGATCGGCTTCGTGCTCAACCGGAGTAGCATTCTCCGGATTCGATTCCAGCGGCTCCTTGGCAGGACTGGTCTCTTTGTCCTTCAGGGACTCCAGCACCTCCTCTTCATCCTCCTCCTCTTCCTCCCCTCCCGTAGCAACTTGGGGCATCAATGGCGCAGGCGAAACTGGGCCGACCGTCGCCAAAAGTCCGGCCACGAGATCATCGCGGTCTACGCAACACTCACGGACCACTTCGACGGTAAGTAGTTCGGAAGATGTAGCGAGAGCCTCCAGCAATGGGAGACTTTGAAGACGGGCAACTATCGCCCTCGCATAAAGCGAGAAAATTACCTTCGCTTTGGCATTGCGTTTCTCGCTCAAGATGCGGCTGAGTCCACCCACAAAACCAGCAAACTGTTGGCTCACAAAAAGCTTCTCCGTGTATACACGGAGAACTTCACCTTGGGCCGCGACTGCGGCAGTAGCCTCCTACTCATGTTGTCTCGTTAACATCTCCAACCGAGTCTTCAAGACTTCGGCTTCGTCTCTGGCGGCCAGTGCTTCGGCCCTTGCAGCCCTCGCCTCGGCTTCAGCGGTAGCAGCCTTGTCATTTGCCCGATCCAACGCCACCTCCATGGCCCTTGCCTCGGTCGTCAACTTGGCAGCATCACCTTTGGCCTTCACCGTCGTATCCTTGGCCTCAGCCATAGACCTCTCCACCTTCTGGCACCCAACAACACTCTTTTTCAATTCGGCTGCAAGGATCCCGGCCATCAACTCCAATTTCTGCATAATCAGTCGATTTCGATTAGTTACTTATAATCGAACAATTTTATTTCAACCGAAGTACATATACCTCAGAGATATCTTCCGGCCACGCCAAGGCCTCCACTACAGAACCCCCATGGACCGAAGTCACCGGCAGTTCGGACAGCTGGGGTAGTTGGGGAGCAGTAAATTTGCTCTTTTTGTGCTGATCCTCAACGGTCCTCTCCGAAGAGAACGAAGAGGACGAAAATATTTTTGGGACGGAAGAAGTCATGACCAGTGTGCCCTCGGTCTTCTGTCTCTTCGTCTCCTGCTCGGAAGCAGTGGAAGTTGAAGCAGTTGACTGCGGCCTCTTCGTCTTCTTCTTTTTCTTCTCCCCCGCGGTATCCCCTTTACCACCAAAGTTAGCCAACAAATTCACTACAACCACAAAAGAATTAGACAAAGAGTTGGCAAAAGCAGTACAACATAAGACCATAACCCTCACCCTTCGGACTTTCACCTTCAGACAAGAACTCGATTGCACCTCGGGCGAGCTCAGTGTCCGGACTCACTCGAGTGACCAGGGGAATGCTCTTGATCCTATCTTTGAGCTCGCCAAGGGGCGCAATCATTGGGTGTGACACCGAACTTGACACAACCCAGTCAAACTTAGTGGGTCCGGTTCTATTATAAAAAAATACCGGTGTTGCCACAGCGGCCACTCGGTTTTGGTTTTTGCCTTAAAGTTATTTATTGGAGTAATATAGAACCATGACCCTTTTCTCTTAAAGGAAAAAAACTGAAACACCAAGTCCAAGGTCAACTCATGACCAAGCCTTTGTACTTCGGTTGCCAGAACGGTCAGATGTCTCCATGATTTTGGCGTTACTTGACCTAAAGGTAACTTAAACTTATCTAGTAAAGCTTTAAAGACTGGGTGTAAAGGAAACCGAAGCCCGCACTTTAAGCAGGCTTCGTACACCACTTCGTACCCTCTCTCGGGAAAATCAGCTCTATCATCCTTATCGGGCACAAGCACAGTACCCCCGGGCAAATCATAGCCGTGATAAAGGGAAATCGAAATTTCCTCGATCAAAATAGACCAAAATTGGTTCACTGGCTTCAATACCGCCTTTTTACGGCCACTAGAGCTAGGGGCGGCTAGGGTACTATTCTACAGTCGTCCTCCCCACTACCCGACACAGATTCAGAAGGTGTAGACATTACTTACTTGTTCACAGTAAACGAAGATCACAAAGTATTCTCGGAGATGATACTGCCGGCTACGCTGATACTTTACGCCGAGATGTCACCGGAAACTTTGGAAAATTTACAGAGAGGTATGCGCGAGAGAATGGTTGGAAAAGTGTAAAATGGCAGAAAAGGGTTCTTTTATTCAAAGAAGTCGCGACGATTCGTATCTCACTTTTTCGGGATTTGAATCGTCGCATTAAATGCGATGGCGTACCGTGCACGATTTTTCCACGTCAACGTGGCCTTAATTACGGCAATGCCGAAGCAACCAATCACTATGGTTCCCACATCGAGTTTGGAGTACCATGCCAGGACACCTACTCTATATACAACCATCCCGAAGCGAATGGAAAATCCGAAGTGACTAAATCTCGACATGTTTCTCAAGTTCTTCCGCATTGCCTCACTTTTTAGGAGGGGTAGTGATGGGATATGGACCAAATCCCTCGAGCCCAATGGAAAGGCCCATTACATTCAGCCCATTAACAGCATAGACTCGAGGGAATCAGCCCAGCCCATTTTGGTCCAACAAAAGCTGTTTAGCAATGCTCTCCGGCTTAAGACTCCCAAACCGAATCAAGCTCACTGCTCACCCCAACTCCGGCAACTCCTCCAATGCAAAGATAAGTTAACCGGATCACTCCGGCTCAGAACCTAGACATATCGGATATGAGTAACGCAATATCAAGAACTCCGGCATAACCGGAGTGCTTGGTACAAAGTGAAACACTTGTAATTTTTTCGTCATTAGTATAACTAGCGGTTATGCGATGGCGACGTGCCTATACACGTCCACCACCCACGATCTGTATTACCAGTAACTGCTTCAAAGCAGTTACCCACGTTCTTATTGGGCCTGCGAGCCCAACCCTACCTGATCTACTTGTATAAATAACATTATCGATAGCTAGGATAGTTTAGAATCTCTCAACTTGTAATTTGCATCTGAAAAAGCTAATACACGAGAACCCCCATTTTCCCCATGGGCGTAGATTTACACAAGTAAATCGAACCACGTAATTCCTTTGTGTTCTTTAATTTATGCTATTTATTACTCTCTTAAATTCGCACTCGATCACAATCCTCTTAAAAGTCTTTGTGCAAGTGCAATGTCAGGTGTCTCCAGAAGCATACTAAAAAGGACAGAAAATTATATATCAATCTATAAGTATAAATTGGAATTTTAAATTTAAATAAGAAAAAATAATACATACCCATCTGCACCTCTGACAAACTATAATCGACCGACGTGTGACTTCGGCCATGTAGTAGCAACGTCAGCGGTCCTAGTGTTCTTGGCCCTAGGCGGGGCAGTAGGTCGACTAGTACTGTCCGAGGACTGGGTGTCAGGAACCCATGACGATTCCTGATTACCTAGACGCAGAATAGGCCCGCGCCCGTCAGATTGTGACGCGGGATCGCCCTGACTAGACGTAAATGCCCTAAAACTTCTACGATACCCCATACCTATTTAACAAAGAAAATTAATAATAACATAATTTACAAACGGATAATAAAATAAAATTTCGGCAACATAACATCAAGCATATGTTGAATCAAAAGGTCTTTTCAATACGGAAGATCCCAAAATATGCTTTTCTTCTTCCACCCTATATTTTTGGATCTCTCGAGAGCGGTGCGTTTATCACATGGTAATCTTCTGTCACCTTGATGAAGCTCTCCAAACTTTGCAATATCTCCAGTGCCTGATCTATGCTCAGGTGCCGTCTTATGGCACGTCTTATTTTTCAAGAATGATGTCTTATTTCTCCAAAATTGGTGGGGACAAGGTAAGAATGGTCGATGACATTCAAACCATGATTGCTTTCCACTCTTTGGTAAAGTGAACGCATTAGTATCTTCCATGCATTGTGGACATGCCAATCTTCCGGATGTACCCCAACCAGACAGCATAGCGTATGCTGGAAAATCACTAATAGTCCACATCAAAACTGCTCGCATCTAAAAGTTATGCTTCATGGATACACTACAAGAAATTTGAACATACACTACAGTGCATAGACTATGGTTTTGTGAAAAAACCATAGTCTTTTTACATAGACTACGGTTTTTTCACAAAATCGTAGTCTATGAGCGCGTTATCCATAACTTAGACTACGGTTCCATAAAAACCGTAGTAAAAACCGTAGTCTATGTGTATTAAAGACTACAGTTTTAAATAACCGTTGTCTATGAGCGTGCCTTTTTTTTCAAAGACTACGCTTTGTGTTTTGAATCGTAGTCTATGTGCGTGAAATACTAGACTACGATTTTCTCTACAGTTTTACTTAACCGTAGTCTAATTGAAATAAAATAAAAAAAATAATAATAATCACGTTTTTAATGGTGATAAAAAGTTTTGAATTCAATTATAAAAGAAAAACACGTTTTTAACCATGAAAAATGAAAAAAATAGAAACACTTCATTCTCGGCAATATCGTCCGTGTGTAGACCTTCCTCTGAAAACCCTAAGGATCTCTGCTCTGCCGCCACCGTTCCGTCGTCTCCGGCCACCACGCGCCCGGGGAAGAAGCTGAAGATAAAGCCAATCGAGGGTAAAAGCACGCGCCAAGTGACGTTCTCGAAGCGGCGTCGTGATCGGCGAAAGGGTTTGCTCCGGTCGCGTTGAATTTGCAGCCAAAGGGAATAGATCTTTATCTGGGATTTCTTTGAAGCCTGCTTCTGAGGGAAGGGTTGATTTCTATGAGATTGAACACATGTATGCTAGTGGTGAATATATTTGCAACTAAGTGTGAAAATTGGCGTTTTAGTATACCATTTATTTCATTGATTTATTCTTTCTTTTATGTTGAATCCATTGTTTCTATAGGAAAATTCTCTGTATCAGTTTCATGACTTGTCTAATGTCACTCAAACTGTGCCCACAGTAGCAAAGATGTAGTCAAGAATCAAGTGTTTTATGTTCCGTTTGTACCGGTGTCTGAATTACCTGCATACCCTGCACTTACAACACTGCCACATTTGAGTCCGATAAAGCTTGATAGCTCGACATCACCATTTTTGTCTCCTCACTGCCTGCAAATTCAACTTCATTATATATAGTTTACTCTTATTCAAGTGATTTACAGGAAGAGAAAGGGGGAATTCAGTATTACCTTCGATTAGATGAGCTAGCA
>JAOWBJ010110322.1:0-14050 GCA_028566335.1 Monarda citriodora | reverse complement strand
CCGAGCCGAAAAACTTGGTAAACTTGAAGCCACTTGGGAAGGGCCGTATCGGGTGAGTGAAGTTCTCGGCAAGGGGTTCTACAAACTGACATACATGTCCGGCGAACAAATTCCCCGAACTTGGCATGTTACAAACCTCAAGAAGTATTACATATAGATGGGCATTGTCACTTCGTCTCCTCATGTAAGTTCGGTCATTTAGGGTTTGAGTCTGCTCGGTCTTTGTACATTTCAACAATTTATAAAAATTTTTCTTCTTTAAATATTTGCTTTTCTATTTACTGTTATTTACTATTATTCATCATGCATGTATCCGAAGTCCCATTTATATATCATTATGGAAACTCAAAGGTTGGCCCCCTTTTTGAGTAAAGCCGAAGATACAAAAGTCAAAATCTTCTTTAAGAAGGTACAAGACTTGTCAAGGTTAATAACTAAAAGCACTTCGTCATTACGAAGTGCATACTTCAAAACGCGTTCAAGGAAGTCCAATCCTAGCGATAAAACTCGACAAATAAGGACACAATCAACTTCGGTCAAAAAAGCCGAACATAAACATAAACGTATATTCTATAAATAAGCTGCAATAATAACAACAAAATAGAATTATTTTATTAAGTACATAACACTTGTACATATATTTCTATCTATTACATGACTATGGTGCAGGTTTCTTCGGCACACTACGGTACAACCAATTATCAGCGAAGTCAGAAGGCTTTTCGGCTTGCATAAGTCTGTCCAAGTTAAACAATTTTTTATCCCCTCCGGCATTCCGACTCCGGGAAGACGAACCAACTGGTTTCTTCCCTCGGCTTTTTGACCATGATTTCTTATTAAGGCGAGCCAAATCTTCTTGCCGATCTTGCTCTGTGTACTTCGGTTCCCAGTTGATCTTAGTAATACTCAAAGGCTGGACATCTTTCAAAGTCTTCTTCAATCTCGGATGCCGAGTAAGGATGATTGGATATATTCCGGCAAGCTGGCGGATGATTTGTATTTCGGAGCGGTATTCATTACTGCAAAGGCCGTATTGTTTCTTCACCTCACGGCTACGACTCCAGACCTCCGATATTTGGTCCAAAACATCGCTAATAGTGAGCCCGCCAGAATTTTGGATTATCTCTTCGTATGTCTTATTTTCCTCTCTTGTCAATTTGAACTCGCTCTTCAAATCAGCAAGAGTGGTCTCCAGCTCAACAATTCGGGCGACCACTTCGTCATACTTTATCTGGTCCGCATGAGCTCGGCTCTCTGCTTCGTTCAACGCCGAGGAGTACAACTTCTTCCAGTGCAGTATTTCTAATTCCTTAGAATTAAGAATACGGAGCAAGTCTTTTTGTTAGGCATCCCAATTAAAAGAAGAAGGCTATAGAAATTAAAAGCCGGAAATGAAAGTGTAAAAAACGCAAGATTAAGTGTTAAATATCTTTTCATTTCATTGAGCAAAATACATGCGGTAGGCTGCAAGGCCGGAGTACGGAGATTTAAAGCCTAGACTAAAGAAGGAAAAAAGAGAGGCAATGATCATACTTCATTGGTTGCACCCCCCATTCCTTCAGTTATCTTCGGCACATCTTCGGTTGTAACTGGAGGGGTCTCCGAATTCTGCTGCCGCGACTCCGACTGCTTAGCCGGAGTTAGCTCTTTGTCATGAGGAGAGACCGGCGTATCCTCCCCACCGCCCTCCCCTCCGTCATCTCTGTTCTCTCCGGCCATCGTTGCCGGAGACACAGGGCCCAAGGCAGCATAAGCCGCCTACATCTTTTCGTCCCGGTCCACGTTGCAGGACCGGACTACCTCCACGGATAATGGCACCGAAGTGCCTGCCAACTCCGAGAGCAAAGGCAAGGATTGCAGCCGCACCGCCATGGTCCTTGCATACGAGGGGATGAACACTTCCTCCCCGGCATCGGCAGTCTCGGAGACCAAGTTGACTAGGTCTCCGGCGAAAGAAGCGAACTGCGCGCTGAGGAACAGTTTCTCCACAAAAGTGCGGAGAACGTCCCCTTGCGCAGCCACAAAGGCAGCTTCCTCCTCTTCCCGAGCCTTCTTCACCAGCTCGGTCTCCGCCTTGGCCTTTTCGGCCGCCATCCTCGCCCTCGCCAAAGAGGACTCCAGTGATTTAGCCTCGGATGCCTTTTTGATGGCATCCTCCTTGGCCTTTGTAGCAGCTTCTTTGGCCTTGGCAAGAGCATGCTCTTGCTTCCGGCACTCCGAAGCCGTGCGCTTCAGCTCAGACTTCACCAAGCCGGAGAGAAACTCTGTTCTCTGTAAGATTTGACACAAAGTTAAACAACAAGGAAACGGAGAAAATCAAAGGACAGAAGAACAATGCAAGAACAGTTACCTCCGCCAAATTCTTCGGCCACTCGGCCTGAGAAATAGGAGCACCAACAGCTCCTAAGACACCCCCCGTCGGTGTCAACTCCTCAATCGGAGCCAAGGGAAGGGGACGCACTCCGGCGTCCAGCGTCCTCTCCGAAGACACTGAAGAGGACGAAATAGCAACTCGCCCCGGACTGGCCACGGGCAATGGCATAGCGCCGTGCGAAGCAGTTTTTTGCTTCTTTGGCGGCCTCTCCATTGCGATGTCCGTTGCGGCCACCTTCTTCTTCCCGAACTTGTTAACTATGTTCACTGCATGGCAATGAACGAAGTCAATTATCCAAGTAAAGAGAACAAGAGCTATACTACTTAGCTATTTCCTCACCCTGAGGGACTTCGTTTTCAGCGGTCGCCTCAGGCAATGCAATACCCCCCGGATGAGTTCGGACTCATCCAAATCTCTTGTGATCATCGGGATAGCCGAAAGGACATCATCAATGGCACCCAAATATTCCGTCTTAGGGGGACGGACCGTATGATTGACATCCCTCCTTACGAAGTTAGGGGCCCCAAAACCCTTGTAAAAAAATGAAACTTATTTGCCAGTTCGACCACTTTGTTTTCCTTTTGGCTTTGAACTTACGGACAGGGGTAAGATAAAACCAAGACCCCTTTCGCCGAAATTGGAAAAACCTAAGGATCAGTTCTAGCGAAGGCTCGTACCCACCACACACAACTTCAGCTACAAAAGCAGTCAAGTGTCTCCACGAGTTCGGAGCAACATGACCCAAAGGAAGATAAAAAATATTCTAACAGTTGGACAAAAAAGGGATGAAGAGGAAAGCAAAGTCGGCATATCAAACTCACTTCGTACATGGTGTAGTGCCTCTCCGGTGGGCGGTCAGCCCGGTCTGTTGCGAGGGGCACCGCCGCCTCCGTCCCCGCCGGAAAATAGTACACAAAGGCTAGTACCACTGAGAATAAGTTTATACTGTTCAACGGGGAGCAAATTTGCTTTTTTCCAGCCACTCCCACCAGCCTGTGAGGTCTCCCGCACTACAACACCAGCGTCCTCACTGTCAGAACCAGACACGGAAATGGACGGCGGCGGAGAGAAAGCTACTTCCATATCATCATCCCCCAATTCTACAATCCTATCTTCCCCAAGGATTCTACCCTCGTCTACACTAACAGACAGAGAATCGGAAAAAGAAGGAAGATCCATACTTACTTGTTGAAGATTGAATGTTGATCGACCAAGCAAATAGTGGAAATTGCAGAGAGAAATTTTGTTGAAAGAAAGCACAAGGAGTTTGTAATGGCGAAAAGTGAGAACGTGGCACAAGTCGCGACCTAGGGTTTTTATGGAAAACACGTGACGATTCAAATCCCGCTTTTTCGGGATTCCAATCGTCGCATTTAATGCTGGATAAAGTGTTGTGTACACTAGTACACGTCAGCACGATCTTTACTCCGGTGTCTACGAAGTTACTCCATAATTCCGGCAACCATTTCTCTCCGGCTCTACCGGAATCCCGAAGTTGCGCTATTTTTTCCAATGCCACCAGTGTTACGGAAAAGTACGAATTGTCGCCTTCATTGCCACACTTTTTAGGAGTGGTAGTGATGGGATATGGCCCAACACCCTTCAAGCCCAACGAGAAGGCCCAATTAACTCCGGCCCATCAACAACTAAGTTTCAAGGGATTGGCCCAGACAAACAGTTCGGCAATGAAACTCCGGTTCACACAACTCCGGACAAAGGTTCCATTTCGGCTACATCCACAAGCCGCAGCGCAGGTCACTCCAAACTTGCCGGATTAAAATGACTCACTCCGGTGAAACAACACCAAGGACTTGTGATTTTCACGAGTTGTTCTGCAGTCACTCAGCAAGAGACCTACGACGTGGGTGACATGGCAATGCACGATCATCACCCACGTCCAATGTTGCCGATAACTGCTCCAAAGCGGTTATCTCCATCCTTGTTGGGCCAACAGGCCCAACCCAACTAGAATAGGTGTATAAATAACACCTCTTCACGATTAGAATGTTAGAATCTCTCATATTGTAATCGATACTCCAAGCAATACAAAAGCGATATCATTTTCCTCCCGTGGCCGTAGATTTACCTCAGTAAATCGAACCACATAAATCTCATCGTGTTATTTTTTTGTCATTAATTACTCGCAAAAATCCGCACTCGATAATCCAATTTGTGAATTCAAAATTGTATTTATATAATTCAAATACTTCATAGATAAAGAAAAAGGGGATACTATTATGTTACCACCGATCATAGTTTATATTATCACTGTACCTGAGGCCTAGATGGGAATAATTTTATGGTTCACATATTTACAGTTTATTATTTATTCATGCTTCTATATTATTTTTGTAATTGATATAAGTTGAGTTTGTATTCCAATTGCATATACAATTCATTGCAATATGCATGTATTGATAAAGTTTAATTATCATATTTAATTTATCAATTATGTATTTGTTTAGAGTTTGGAGTGCCATTTTGAATTAATTTTTCACAACAATTAAATATAAATCGCATTAGATATTTCTTTTTGCCATACTGTTTTCAAATAAGAAAAAGATCAAAAGGCTCAAAAGACTTGTTTTTCATTAATTAATGATTGTAACACATAATACATCCACATTTATACTTGTATTTCTAGACTAGAAAAGGAAGTAAATAAAGACTCCTTGATTTGCTCTGATTTGTTGTAATCTTCTTTCCTTTCTTGCTTGATCCTAATCTCGGGAGATCTTCCTCCAAATCTTCCAACACTCCCCCTCAAGTTAGTAATGGGATTCCCAATACTTAACTTGCACATAGCTTCCCGGAAAGGGTTGGTGCCTACAGCCTTCGTCAAGATATCTACCAACTGGTCCTCTGATTTGATGTACGGGAGTTCTACAATTCTCGCTCCGATCTTCTCCTTGATGAAGTGTCTATCAATCTCCACGTGTTTGGTCCTATCATGTTGGACTGGATTTCCGAGATGCTTATGGCAGCTTTGTTATCACAAAACAAACGGCACGTCTCCGACCCATAGAGACCCAACTCTGCCATAAGTTTCCGTAACCACAATATCTCTGTGAGCCCATTTTTTATTCCTCTGAATTCTGCTTCTGCACTTGAAAGTGCAACCACTTTCTGCTTCTTGCTCCTCCAGGTAACAAGGTTACCTCCAACAAAGGTAAAATATCCGGAGGTGGATTGCATGTCGTTTGGGTTTCCGGCCCAGTCCGCATCTGTAAAGCCGTAGATATCCAGATTCTCATTCTTCTTGAACAACAAACCATAATCCGCCGTCCCCTTCAAATACTGCACAATTCTTATCACAACCTCCCAATGATTTACCTGAGGTGAGTGCATGAACTGACTCACTACTCCAACAGCATACGCAATGTCTGGTCTAGTAGATTAGTTTTCCAACTAACCTCTGATATCTCCCACTGTCAGCTGATTTTGCCCCTTCTACCGACTGCAACTTATGATTTGGAACCATAGGTGTATCTGCTGGTTTACACTCAAGCATCCCAACTTCAGTGAGTATATCGAGAATGTACTTCCTTTGACTGATGAAGATACCACTCTTTGATCTCAACACCTCGATACCCAAAAAATACTTGAGCGAGCCTAAATCCTTCATGCTTAATTCTTTGAACAGATTTCCCCTCAGTCTGCTTATCTCCTCGTCATCATCTCCGGTAATAATCATGTCGTCGACATAGATAATGAGACACGTAATCTTCCCTCCCAGTTTCTTCAGGAAGAGTGTGTGGTCGGAATTACTTTGCCGGTAACCATATTTCTTCATAGCTTCCGTGAATCTACTGAACCAGGTCCTCAGAGATTGCTTCAGCCCATACAGAGTCTTCCTAAGCCGACAAACCTCCCTATTTCGAAATTCGCCATCAAATCCTGGTGGCGGCACCATGAACACTGGTTTGGTAAGCTCCCCGTGAAGGAAAGCGTTCGTGACATCGAACTGATGTAGGGGCCAGTCTTTGTTAGCAGCAACTGAGAAGAGCACTCTTAACGTGTTGATCTTGGCCACATGGGAGAAGGTTTCGTCATAATCTATCCCATAAGTTTGGGTATACCCTTTCGCCACCAACCTCGCCTTGTACCTGTCAATTGTGCCGTCTGGCCGCCGTTTAATGGTGAACACCCACCTACATCCAACTGTCGTAGCTCCTTCTGGCAGTTCGTCTATGCTCCACGTCTCATTTTTCTCGAGTGCCTGCATCTCAACATTCATTGCTTCCCTCCAGTGGGCCTGCTGCATTGCTTCTTCTGCATTTCTCGGAATTTCTTCTTCTTGGTAGAGAGAAGCTTCAAAAGCCCGAGCATCTCCAGTTAGGTTTCCCCTTACCAAGTTGGCCATGCCATATCTACTCTTTGTGTTGAAACGTTCTGGTGAGTAACGTTTCGGTGGGATCCCTCGAGTGCTCCGAGGAGGCAGAACATATCTCCCGGTGTCTCCGTCAATAGTATTATCCTCCACCTCAAGTTCTGCAGTGTTAGTGGAAACTTCCTCACCACTAGGAGAGTTAGGAATTACCTCGGATGTCGAAGTCATTGAACCATTGGAATTGGACTTTGGGGACTCAGGCGGAGAGGCGTGCACGGCGGTAGTGACTGCCGATGTCTCGGGTGGGTCCCTGGAAAAATCAGCCGAAGGAGGCACCAACCAGCTTAGGTCGTCTGCAGGATTACTACTCTCACTCCCCCCCGACACCTAAGTTTGTTGGTGTAGAAGAATTCGGTCTCGAGGAAGTTACAATTCATGGTGGTAACAATTTTTTTAGTGACTGGGTTAAAACACCGATACCCTTTTTGATTGATCCCATACCCAACAAACACACATTTAACTGCACATGGGGAAATTTTGGTTCTTTCATGTTTGGGTATGTGGACATATGCGGAGCAGCCGAAAACTTTTGGAGGTAGGCTTATAGGTGCTGGAATTTTGGTTTGTTTGGATAAAATGTCAAGAGGGGTTTTCTTTTGCAAGATTTTGGTTGGAAGGCGGTTAATCAGGTAGACAGAGGTTGCTACTGCTTCGGGCCAGAGAAAGGTTGGGACAAGTGAGACGATCAGAAGGGACCTAGTCATTTCAAGGATTATACAGTTCTTTCTTTCGGCTACCCCATTTTGTTCCGGTGTGTATGCACATGAGGTTTGGTGTATGAGGCCATTATCAACAAAGAATTTGGTCATAGAATCATTCACAAATTCCCTCTCGTTATTGGATCAAAGAATGTTAATGGTGGTTTGGAACTGGGTTTTGACCATGTTAAAGAATAGCACAAATTTGTCAAAAACTTTCGATTTGTGCTTCAAAAAATAGACCCAAGTTGTTCTAGTACAATCATCAATGAAAGACAAAATATTTTATTCCCTTTCCCCCAATAACCGGAGCAGGTCCCCATAAATCAACATGTACTAAAGAAAACAAGGTTTTTACTTGAGTATTGGAAGGTTTAAAGGACTGTCTATGACTCTTTGACATCACACAAGTTTCACAAAATAAGTTTTTCGAAATAGAAAAATAAGGAAACAAAAGCTTGAGATAACCAGAAGAAAGATGTCCTAATTGATGGTGCCACAGTTGAACTTCATCCTCCGAAGACCCTTGAGTTAGCATTGCACTACCATGATATGCTGCCCCATCCACATAATAGAGCCCTTGTTCCTCAGTGCCACGCCCAATGATCCTCTTCGTCCGAACATCCTGTAACACACAAAAGTGAGGAAACATCAGTAGTGTGCTGTTTAATTCACGAGTCACATGACTCACAGACAACAATCTCTGCGAGAGGCTAGGCACAAACAAACAATTGGTTAAGCAAAGACTGGGAGAAATTTCTATAGTCCCGGCACCAGCTACGGTAATCAGCTCCCCATTTGCAGTTCTAATAAAGGCATTAAGAACTTTAATAAAGTTACGAAAATCTCCTCTTTCGGGGGTCATTATATTCGTAGCCCCACAATCAAATATCCAACCCTTCTTCCCCGAGTTAGAACTATTTTGCACATTATACGCAGCGGAAATGTTTAAAAGAGGTGCAAAACGGTTCTGGGTATAAAAAGAAGAAAAACCAAAAGTTTGAGGACCATTCTGCGAAACAAGGGGGTCAGAACGCAATTTTCCAAAAACTGGGGGACCACCTCGCAAGACTCGGTGGTCTTGCTGTGATTTCTCGCAACTCCGAGGACTTCCCTGCAAAAACTGGTTAGACCTTATATTACTCATACATCGGCCCATTTGTGGGGCAGAAGCCCACTTCCTTCTAGGGTTTGTACCTTCACCGTCTTCTCAACCATCTCCACCGGTCTCGACACTCACCTTCTCTACGAAATTTCCCACCCCACCGTTGCCTCCGCCATTGCTCCCTCTGGCATATGCCTCAGACTTGTTTTTCGTCCCCTCCTCTGCTCCTTGAGCGAAATTTACTTTCCCTGGCCTCTCTTGCCACCATTCTGGGAACCCTACTCGTAAGAAACACGTTTCGCGTGTGTGCTTTTGCATTCCACAGTGTGTACACCAAAGCTTGGATTTGTCAACGGGCATCGCCGGCGGTTGAGCGGTGGCAGATATCTTGTGCGGCGGTGGTGGTGGTCGCTGGGGGCCTCTGTTCTTTTGTGCGGAATATCCGAACCCAATCTCTCCTGGGTGAGTATCTGCAGTCCCGATTTCAGAGTTTGGCTTTGATGAAGGCATGATTCTTCTTCTAGCTGCTTCTCGTTTCACCCACCCATAAGTAGCCTCCACTGTTGGGAGGGGCTCCTCCTTGAGGATGTCTCTCCTAATCGAGTCATACTCCTCGTTCAAGCCTGCGATGAATTTGAAAAGACGTTTTTCATTTGTGTGTTCTCTGTACTACTTGACGCCCTTGTCACAGCAATCCACCGGCTGCTTTTGGCACCGATCAACATTAATCCACAGACTGTGGAGTTTACGGTAATATTCTTCCAGATCCTTATCTCCTTGGTTGACTGTGATGGCCCTTGCTTCCAAATCGTACACTAAGTAGCTGTCGGCTTTATTCTCAAAAGTAATCGCCAAATTGTCCCACAGTGCTTTTGAGGTTTGGTGATGAGCGAAGTCTTGGATAACTTCGTTTTCCATGTTATCGATTATCCAAGAGAAGACCACGAGATCGGTCTCCTCCCAGTCTCGATAACCCTTACTGTTATGCTCCGGTGGTTCATCCAATATGTGGGAGGAGGCCCTCCTGCTTCCTATGGCTACTCTCATAAGCCTCGCCCACAATGGATAATTCTTTCCATTGAGTTTGAAGGCTATGCTCACCTTTTTACTGGTTTTCGGTTTACTGCCCTCATCTATTGGTTTTTTTTCATCCTCTGAATCTGACATATTTGGTGTTTTACAGGTTCTGGGTTTTTTTGGCTGAGAAAGGGTAAGATCTTAGCAATTTGGCTGGGATTGGTATATTGGGGCGATGATGAAACTTTTCTGAGCCCTAATTGGCTGTGATGCCATGTTGAAAGGATCGATTAAGGCTCAGAAGACTCTTTCTCATTGATGATTTTAATCAATACAAGATACAATGTATATATACTTGTACTACTCAGCAAGATATGGAAATAAATAATTGAGCCTTGATTTGTTTTTGATTTGCTGTGATTATTCTTCCCTTTTCTGTTTGATCATAATCCCGGGAGATCCTCCTCCAAATATTCCAACAGATTTAGTAATAACTAACCATTTAATTAAATACATACAAAAATTATCCTTTTTCATTATTTTGTATATTTTATTGTATTGGAATTCGTGAGGTGAATTTTTTAATCGAGATTGCAGACATTGTATATTTTATGTAATTGTTTCGAATTTATTTTTGTTGTCAGCTCACCAACTTTCATTCGATTTATTTTCAGTTTTCAATAAGCTTTGAATTCACTTTAGTGCGATTTGGATTTCGATTGCATGCAATAGATTCTAATATTGAGATAAAATGTAAAATAAGATTCTAATACACGATCGGATAGAACAAAACACATAGAACATAATGATATTTTTTTGAATCACCGAGACAAGAAAATCGAGAAACATGATAGCAAATAAAATTTCAATCGATAACCCTAAAACCACAAAAATCGGTGAAATCATTTTGGCCTTTATTGCTGAGATTCTCGGCTCGTATGCCCACTCTCCTTCTATTTATTACTACAATTCTTCTGAAGTTAAACTATTCAATCCATTTGATTATATCAAGAAATCAATTCAAATACCAACATATTCCAATACCACAACAAACAAAATAAAACAAAACACAACACTTTAAACCCTAGAAACTTGCGCAATCCTACCTCATCGGCTACAATTTTGAATTGATTTAACCTTACTTCTACACCCTCAACCGCCACCCACAACATTAACTCACTCATATCACAATCTCCATCATCTTGAAGTTTGTTTCCACCGAAGCTCAACCTCGGTCCATCTTCATCCGAGTCCAACCAAATCCTCAAGGAATGGCCGACGAAACCCACGAATTTTGTCGGGAGAATGAATCTGGCATCCCGTTCGAAAGAATTCCTCAAAAAATGTTGGTATGTTTCTAAACACTTTACCATGTAAATAATTTGATGTATATCATTTTCAACGTGTTTATTGAATTTGTATTGATAATTAATTGAGATGGACCTTTTCCGGCCATAAAATTGTGTTTAATATGCTTGTAAACATAGGTTTTTTATTGTTTCGTCGGAAATGGATCTTTTCCGGTCAAAAAAATCACATATTACACATTCAACAATATGATGACCTCAAGTTTATCCAATAGTTCATAGTTAACATATTTGTGAAATAAATTATTCGAAGTAATAAAACATAAAAAAATAATCGAAACTCTTTATCACCTCACAAGTTCACGAAACACTATTTTAAGTTAAAAATTAGCCTATAATAATGAAGCAATAATAACAAGCAATAGTGAAGATCCCTAAACACATGAAAGCATATAACTCCAAATTTCAAACCGTATACCTTCAAAAAACCGATAATTGAAGCACGAAAATTGAATAAATATCCTACTCGACTCTCTCTGTAATTTTTTTGGATGAATTTGAGTAAAAAGTGACTAATTTATATATTTCTCCCATATATATATTGAGCTTTTTCGCATAAGCTACCGTAATTTATTACTATTACACCCGTGAATTTAATTTTTTTTTATTATTTCTACCATGACATATGACAAGAAATAAATGGTGCACGATGACAAAAAGAAAAAGAAAATTTAGATTCCATTCCAAAATTAGAGATTATCTTTGACCCGAGCCACATTAGTTTTTAAACATTAAAATAAAACTATTATATATTACCAGCGTCGTGTCCGCGCGTTGTGACAAGAAAAATTAAATATAAATTGTGTTTGTGTTGAAATGTAAAGTAATTTATTAAACAAATTAAAAATAAAAATTAGATGTTAATTTAAATAATAGCTATTGGACCTGAAAGTAAAAATAGATCCGGAAGTAGAATTAAAAGAAAAAGAATAAATTCACCAGCCGAAAATCGAACACGGGTTTGTAGCGTGCATTACTTTCTATTTTTGGATGGTGCGGGGTATTTTGAATATTTCGTGTGTGACAAAAGTGTAACAATTTATAAAAAATAAGAGGGTAGATAATTATTATATAGTATTATAGAAAATAATGAAAGGGACGGTTTTTATATATGCATAATAAAAATACTAATTTTTACATCTACCTAATAATAGAGTGTAAAAAAACCAATCAAGAGAATTTATATTTATATTCTTAATCGTGTATTTAGATTCAAAGGATTTCATAGTTGTTTAAATCTTTGGAATATATGGGGAATGATGAACATACTTGTATAAAACTATGAGGTAGTTGAGTTTCGATCGAAAAAGAAATAACATGCCTCCAATTTAACATGGCCAATTATCTATACAATTAATCCAGCTCCTTCATCATCCAAATAATTAACTCCACATGGCCACATTTTTTAAGAATTGGAGGACGCTTGGCCTGTTTTTTTTTTTAAGTTATGAGCCTAAGACTGGCCTCAATAGGGGCCCCAGTCCGGAGCTCAGCGGCATGTGGTGGGGTGATCCAACTAATAAATAATTCGAAAATTGGTTCGGCAATTAAGGTATCAATTTACGATGATTTTCAACAACTTCTGATGCACCCACCATTAACACCGACACCGACTGTCGGCTTCAGTCAATTTGCGGCAGTCCGGCGCCGTTCATGGGCTACTCCAGACAAGGATATCAGTCTTACTCTCCTCCCGATAGCCAAGGATTTTGTCGATTTCAGACTCCGCCCATTGGTTTCGCCGGAGCGGGCTATGCGACTCAAGAGCTGGAGTCGAACCCGCAACATCCTTCGAGACGTCTCCGGCATGCCCGATGCACTGCGAGCTCACCGAGCAAGGGCAAGGGGAAAGGCAAAGCCAAGGCGAAGGTGAGTGAGGGCGCCATGCTCCCCTGCGGTCGAAGAGCTCTTGTTCCATATACCCCGGAAGAGACGTTATGCCTTGCAAAAGCGTAGGTGGCGATTTCAGAAGACCCAACAAAGGGGACGAACCAAACAAGTGTCCAGTTTTGGCTGTGGGCACTTTACAATCGAAAAAGGCTCAAGGGGACAGTAGATCGAGAAGTCGAGATGCTCAGAGCTGACTGGAAGAGAGCATATAAAAAAAGGAGTTCATCGGTAGCTACAACCGGTGTTTACGCCCATGTAACGATGTTGTACGCAGAGAAGAACAACACCCCTTTTCTATTGAATGTTGTTTGGCGAAAGCTGCACAACATTTCCATGTTCCAGAATCCGAGAAAGCCTGTTGGCACAAATGATTGTTATAAAAGGCAGAAGGGTAATGACGACTCTTCCTACTCATCTCGCTCTAAAGATGATATCGGGTTCTTCAGCCACCAAAGGCCGACTGGGAGAGACACCGCAAGGAGTCAGATGCACTCGAGGCGCTCCTGGTGAAGCAAGCGAAAGGCAAGTTGGTGTGTACGAGACAGAAAGCATTTAGTCAGTATCAAAAGGCGAAGAAGCTTGATACGAGCGAAATGACGGACGATGAGCTAGCTGGGCATATTTAAATGTTGGAGGAGTTGAAGGCCTTCTACAAAGAAAAATAAATGAGTTTCCAATGTAATTATATTTCTTATTTTAATAATTTAATTCGGGTTTTAATGTAATGTTTTTTTTCATTTCAATAAGTTAAAATGCTTTTTAAAAATTAAAAAAGTTTAAAAAAAGTACTAAAAAAAGAGGAGAGTTCTCACTAGAGGTGCCCACGGTCCCGGAGTCGGAACAGAACCGGAACAGAATCGCCGATTCCGGTTTCACGGTGGGTGGAACAGAAACAGAACCATATAGTAGACGGTTCCGGTTCTAGAACCGATAGTTCCGGTTCCGGTTATGGTTCAGAACCGCCTGTTCTGGTTCAAGTTCCAGAATCGACGGTTCTGGTTCTCTTCCGGTTCTTTTGGGCACCTCTAGCCCTCACTACTGGGCTCGTTTTGTGGAGAGCTGAGACTCTAAAAAAAAGGTGAATCTTGAAATGTGGGAATGCTATTGGGGTTGGGTCTAAGAGCAACCGCGGCGCCGGTTGGTGCAGCGCCCGGAGCCCGTTCCGGTGCCCTCTTCGCCGCCCTTGGCCGCGCCTGAGCCGCGCTGCTG
>JAOWBJ010110220.1:0-14063 GCA_028566335.1 Monarda citriodora | reverse complement strand
GGGAAGATCATCACGAAAATCGGGGCGAAGAACGATCTCGGAAACCTAATTCCGCCGGAGTTTAAGGTTGCTGCAGATGGAATCGATTATGCAGTTTGGGAGAAGCAAGCTTGAGAATCTCTTTAGTTAAGTGGCGGAACCAATGAAATTTGTATAAGGTATAAGATGATATAAGACGACACTACGTAAATGACGGTTTTTATAAAAAAAGTGCTTGGAATATAGATACGTCATCTATAAAAATAACATAATAAAATTGTATTAT
Organism: Monarda citriodora; assembly: GCA_028566335.1. Lineage (NCBI taxonomy): Eukaryota > Viridiplantae > Streptophyta > Magnoliopsida > Lamiales > Lamiaceae > Monarda > Monarda citriodora. The sequence continues at coordinate 13,798 of JAOWBJ010110220.1, read as the reverse complement.
GTTGGGTTTCATACTGAATAAGAATAATTATTAGTTTTGTGTTAGCTTCGTGCTCGCGGGTTGTTGCCGAAAGAATTAAACATAAATTGTATTTGTGTTAAAATTATTAAACAAATTAAAAATAAAAATTAAATGTTAGTTTAAATAATAGTTATTGAGTCTGAAGGTGAGAATAACATGCCCAGAAATAGAAATAAAATAAATAAATAAATAAATACACCAGTCAGAAATTGAATTCGCTTAACCTATCACGACGCACGGCGGAGGGCGTTGAATCTGGGTGCCCACTATTCACCACATGAATGTGGGAAACACTAAATATTGACATAGAGAATCGAACCTAAGACCTTCTGAGTCTGATGTCACCACCTTTGCGACCTTTGCTATTAGACGGAAAATTCTATCCTACCCTTACATGTACTACACCCACCAGACACATGTGTATTATTTTAATAATATAAAATATATTAATATTTTATTTGAATGTGAGACATGTGTGTAGTGCATGTACACCCATATAAGAATTTCCCGCTATTAGACCATAAGGATCACCATTTTTATTTTATTTATTTATTTTAGGTCAGAAGGAGAGATTATTCTTCTTCTTTATTTTATTATTTATTCGTTTATATTTTATGATTTTTCATTTTTCGCCATTTTTATTTTAATGACAAAAAAATCACACGTACATACATATAATTATAATCCAGTCCCGCAAAACACAAATGATTATTAACCTAAAAAGGGATGGTCTAATAATATATACTATTAGGAAAATGAACATAAAGAAAATGCACAACCCTCAAATTCAAGAAATGCAATGATTTATGATCGCCATCATTCTCCCCGCCGCCGCCGCCCCCCCCATAAATCACAAGAAAAATGTTCAATGTTTGATCAGTCGGTTTCTCAGCAATTTTATTGGGCCATATAAGCCCTTAATATTTGAATAGTTATTGATCATAAAAAGTAGGAAGTTTTTTTCTGAATAATCCAATGGAAAACCTCTCCCCTTTTCATGTTTTTATCCCTTTTAAGAAGGTGGGAGTGGAATGAAGAAATCAAGAATAATGCATTTGCAGACTGATCTCTGTTTCTGAGCTGGTACATCAAATTCCCATCTCAATCTTGAATTTATTTACATATTTCTATTTGCAGATGAATTGATTTCTTAGTATCTTCTCTTGGATTTCTCAGATGCTGTTTGAATTTCTAAATCCTCAATTCTAACATTCGCTAGGTAAACTTTTTTCTTTAGTAATGTTGCATTATCTTACATGCATATGTATATATATGCAGATTTAGGGATTCGAGCAGAGAAAATGGGGGTGACATTAATGGAGTTTTGGAACAATGCAAGAAAAGGTGTGATCTTTACAATGAAAAACCTTTATGAAACAGTTCTCCATCACCCATTCTTTGTGTGTGTAGTGTGTGCCCTAATTTACATTTCAAGAAAATACCCTTTTATGTTTTCATTGATGGTTTCTGCTTCCCCTGTAGTGATTTGCACTGCTATTTTGCTTGGAACCCTATTGTTTTATGGCCAACAAAACATTCATGCAACTGAACTAGAAATGAAAACAAAATATGAGGCCATTTCAGTGAGAAATAGGGTGCCTGTAGATGCTAGTGTTCTTGACAAAAGTGATAGGCATTTTCTTGAAAATTATGGTGGGAGTAAGAGGGATGGTGTGGATTCGAGTTTGTTTGGGAAGAAACTCGATGAGATTCGCGTAGGCGGGGGTAGTTTAGACGGATCGAGTAAGGGGAGACGATCGTCTGGGGTCGGATTGGAATCCGAGAACGGCGAAAACTGGGAAGAGAATTCGGTTCAACAAGAGAAGGGTGGATGGAGTGAGGAGAGGGAGAGAGAGAGGATTGGCGATGGGGAGGTGATGGCTGATCACTACGCCATAATCTCGAAAGTGATAGGCGAGCTCCTCGACTCGGAGTCGGACCACGATAAATCGGAGGGCGATTCTTGCGATTCCGAGAGGGGGAATCGGGACGAGTCGGGATCGGATAGGGGGGAGACCTCGTCTCCCAATGACGAGGATGACGACGACGACGAAGGCTCGATAAACGAAATAATGCCGATGCTCGATGAGCTCCACCCCCTTTTAGATGAAGAAGGCCCACAGCATCCTCAGATTTCGCGGGCTGAGTCCGAGGCAGCGTTAACCGAGACCGAGATTCAAGAATCGGAGGCCTTGGACGAAGAAGATGACGATGAAGACGAGAAGGAAGATCATAGTAAGTCTATTATTACTTGGACAGAAGAAGATCAGAAGAATTTTATGGAAGTTGGGAATTCTGAGATTGAAAGAAACCAAAGGCTAGAAAGAATTTTGAGGAGGAGAAAAAACAGGAGTATGGTACCTGAAATAACCATGATCCCTTTCGAAAACTCCGATTTTCAGTTCCAAATCCCTCCGATTTCAACATCGAGACAAAATCCATTCGATTTGCCGAATGAATCAGTTCCTGGCTCAGCTCCTTCTTATTTACAGAGAAGGAATCCGTTTGATTTGCCTTTTGATGACGATGATGATCCGGATGAACCGGTACAGGAATCTCGAGAGGATCTCAAGGCGTCGCTAACGAGGCAGCCCTTCTTGAGAAGGCGCGACAATTTCACCCCACGCCCCTCGATTTTTTCTCCCATTAGGCAAGAGAGGCAGCAGCCTACGAAATTGAAGCCCTTCTTCATGGCAGAACAGACAGTTGCGGATGAGTCGAGCTACTCAACTTATAATGCGCAGTTGAGTGGTCAGAGCTCTGTTCTTGAAACAGAATCAGTCAATTCAGTTGAGTATCTTGATGATGAGAAGCTTGAAGAAGCAGACGATCCGAATCAAGATCAAGCTTCCAACGATCAAGATCACCTCTCCAACGATGAAGAAACTGCTGATGTGAATGCTTCAAGTACATTGCACGATGACGTTTCAAGTAAGGGGTCCGTTTATGATACCGACACGAGCCCCTCTAGAGATAAACTGACACAGAGCGAAGCTCCTGGTTCGAGCTCTCAATTTGACGATCGAATGGAGGTAGAGCATGCAGCTGATAGATGAAAAGCAGGTAATCCAAACTTTCAAGGCCCTTTTCTTTTCAACAAATGTTTTGGCTTTTCCTTTTTCTAGTAGTTCCAAGTAAATGAATGAGAGAATATAGCACTTGCAGGTGAAGTGTGGGTCATGATGCGGCGTCGTTTTGAAATATGATGATGAAGGTTTGTGGGAAATGCTTAGTTTTGGCAATAAACAAAAAAGGGATTAAATTAAAATAAAATTGTCAGTCGTGATTGCCTTAAAACAATTGATGAAGTGTTATTTATTTATTTTTTTTTAATATTTTTTGTCATTTCAGAAGTGGAAATGACATACGTCCCTCAATGCAGGTGCGAGAAAGAGAACGCGACATGAAAGATACTTCGTCTACTGCCCCGTGTAAGGAGGAGAACGTGACATGAAAGGTACTTCGTCTACTGCCCCGTCTGAGGAGAATGAGACATGAAATTCATCTCTAGTCAAGGATAAATGGAGACTGCAGAAGAAACTCGAGCTCGAGTTTTTACATGTCGTATCGGGAAGGAGACATGTTCTACTTCCCTTTATTCAACTAGCTTAGTATCATATTCATGGGGTTGTTCAGAATGATTTTTTCAACTGATTTCTTGAATTTTCTTGAGTTTCAAGAATGGAAACACTAATTTTTAATTTTATTCTTATTCTTCTTCTTGATATTAGATTACCCATGCTCCAAACCTAGGCTCAATCTCATTATAGTTGTCTTGATTGCTTTTTAATTTTTCGGGCATGTTTTTCTATTGAAATTTAGTATGGATTTTAAAATATAATTTTTAAATATTTTTTTGCTTATAGAAATTAAAAAAATATTTGATGATCAAATTTTTAAATTCGTATTAGATTTTGATAGAAAAATGTGCACGAAAAGTCAAAAAACAAACAAGTCAATTTTAATGAGCTTGAAATAGTATTAAATAGGGAATATCTTGTTAAACTTGTTTTTTAAAAAATTAAAAAAAAAAAGGGAGAATCTTGGTGGGTGGAATCCAAATGTTGCTGGAAAAAAGGACACTCTTATGTGAATATGGGATGACCTTTTATTTCCAAATCAACCATGTACTATTTTCTTCTTCTTTTTTTCTTCCAAATTTCGTTTTTCTTTTTTGTCATGTTATTTTTTATTTTTCAGTTTTTTCGAGATCCGTCTTCGACTCCGATTTTACGGCTCCGTTTTCGCTCCAATTCTTAATATAAAGATAAATTAGATAATTATAGTGATAACAATTTGAATTTTTCGCCTCGATCCGAGGCCTTCAGCTCCACCCACTCAATTCATGACGAAAGAAGAAACGATAGAAACAAAATAAAACTAGAAAATAAAAAATAAAAAAAGAAAAATAAAATAAAATCTGAAAAATAAAAAAGGAAGAAAGTAAATTAAAACACAACAACCTAATGGAGGCAGCCGTAGGAGAGTTTTTGTCAAGAAAAAAAAGGGGCCATAAAACAAAAATGACGTGTCCAAAGAAACTTGGGGCTGAAAATGAAGCAGCCAAGAACTCGGTGGATAAACCACTCCACCAAATCAAAATTCTAAACCCCCCAAAAAAACGATGCTTCTCCATGGCGCAACTTCCACCAGATGCTCGATGAAATGCCCCAGAGACAGCCAAACTCAACTACTTCACAGAAAAGCGCCAATCTTTCCCCATTTCACCGCAGGCAAATCCATAGCAGCTGCAGTCGCCGCTGCCGCGGCAGCACTGGTGTTGTCTGCCGGCGCCATAGAGGTGGCGGCGCCGTCGCAGCCGGAGGAGACGCTGTCCAACATACCTCAGACGCTCTCAAGCGTCTGTGCTCCCGATCAAAAGGACTGCAGGAAGAGATACAAAATCCAAAGGCCAAAATCGAAGAAGGCGGAATCTTGCACCAGCAAATGCTCCACCACCTGCATGCAAGGCGGCTTCGGCGCCCCCGGAGAAGGCCCCTTCAATATCCGGAGGTAATCATCGTTTTTCTTTCTCTCTTCATTCGCCTCAACTCCTATTAGTTTAGTACGGACTACATAATACAGCTACTGATGAATGGTTGGATGCTTCATCTCATATTTCATTATGTTTATGTTGTCTTGTACACCACCTACAGACCACTAGTTGTTTTCAAAGATGGTTTTCGCAGTCGAAAATATTGGTAAGCTCTTCACCTTTCATTTCACATCTTGCCATTTTCTTGAATTCTACTTTAACTGTCTCTTGTGATATTATGAATTTCTGCAGTTTGTCAGAATGCTCTGATATCTGTAACTTGATTGGAGATGGTGATGATGGACCTTGATTCATTCATTCATTATTTCTTTTTGTAATACTATAGTAGTACTAGCAATTTTCTTCTAAGTAGAAGAATGAGAGATTATTTTTTCTTTTCTTTCATCAGTATGCAAATGTGATTCACATATTCATGTTACTCAACTATCATGGTTGAATCCAAGCAAGATACAGTTTCTACTTTTATTGAAATTTCAAATATTTACTGGTAAATTTATGATTAGTGAGTTACTACTGGCTCCAAAATCCATGAAATATTCTCTTAGATTCTGTAAGAAATGGGTCCTTACTCTCTAATAAGGTCTTATTAGGGGAGACTGTCCAACTTATATCACATATCATTCTTTTAGAGAGCCTATATGGGATAAATTTAGGGGCTTCAACACGCCCCCACGTGTAGACCGGTAATCATCGGCACCAAACGTGAAATGCCATAATCGGCAGCCATCACCGGCTAAACGTTCATTAATGGACCGTCTACCACACTTGCTCTAATACCAAGTACAAATGTGCCCTTATCCCCTAATAAAACGTTATTAAAGGAGAGGAGTGTCCAACTTATATACCACATGTCATGTTAGACAAATTTAGGGGCTTTAACATATTCACTAATTTTGGTGGATTAAACAATACATTTTCCTTTCACTGTCTGATCCTAAATGAAACTAACTTGTTGAGTTGACAACTTCTTCACGTTTAAAAGAAGACCAAAGAAAGATCAAATACTCATCTCAATCAAAATAAAGTAAAACTTTTATCCCAGTCATTATATGCAATGAGAAGATGAATCATGCTGTTGCTGCAAATATTTAATGCAAATGAATACTTCCTTTAACATAGCTATATTCGAACAACCACTCAAATTCCTGTATATTCGTATCGATAGTCAAAGGTACATGCATCAAAGCGAAAGGTACATAAAATTCACAGCGGACAAATCTACACTTCTCTTCGCCACTAAAAAGCCTTAAATTCAGATGTACATCACAGCAGAAATCGCAAGGAAAATGGGGGAAAAAAAGAAGAAAAGAAACACAATCGGAAACCTAACCTCTACCTTCCGCCGGCGGCGATGTGCGGGGAGACGAGGCGCGAGATCGCGACGCGGAGGCGCGGATAGATGCTGAAGAAGTATGAGGTGACATCGCGGAAGAGGTAACTCGCCGTCTCGACGAATTGATTGAGGCTGCGCAGCGGCGGAACGTAGAGAATGAGCGGCGCCACCGAGAACGCCACCGTGAAGAACAGCTGAAGCATTTTGATTTGTTAATTGCTTTTTTTCTCTCTCTTAATTTGGGTTATAGTAAAATCGAAATGTATAATAAATACGGACGCGTGGAGCTGATTTTAGCAGTTTTTAGGTCGGTCTGCTTAAACAACGTTTATAGGAAATTGAAAGCTGCCAAATATTAAGTAAATGTCGAAATTGCCCACTCGTTTGCTGAGGTTCACAAGGGCAAGGGTGGGATTTTTTTTATAGATTTGGTAGGAAATTTGGAAAATTGAAGGGACGTCGGTTGGTTAGCCCGCTCGGTTTTGCGTCAGTTTTGTCGAATTTCATTCTATATTGAGTTCGAGATGTACTTTTCTGAGTTATAATTTTTCAATTCTAATCCTAAATTTTCGGAGTTCGATTTATCCCGTCGGGTCAATATGTTTAATAAAATAGATTTTTTTTTTTTGAAAATTGTAATTTTGTACGAAATAAATAAGTCATATGATCTATACTACTATATGTAATAATTATCCAACCCCTATAAATAGAAAGTGTTATACTTCTGTCATATGCGAATTGTCCAAAATGCACTCGCATCCCAAAAATAGAAAGTGATGCGCAATACACATCCGGGTTCGATTCCTGAATGACGCATTTATTCTTTTTTTTTTTAATTTTACTTTTGGGTTTACTCTCACTCTCAGACCTAATAGCTATTATTTAACTAACATCTAATATTATTTTTAATTTGCTTAATAAATTCATTCGCATTCAAACACAAACACAATTTCTATTTAATTCTTCCCGACGCAACGCGCGGACAACACACTAATATCACCTAATGAATTTTTTCTTTTATTATTTGGTTATACTAGCTCACATAGTTTGTAAAAAGTAGTTATTTGAGATATGAAAATGTGAAGACAATTTTCTTAATGATTGTGTATTACTTATAATAAATTTATTTAGGTAAGTACAAATTAGCATAAACTTCAATATTTGAAGTAAATTAATTAATTTAAACCATTATATAATTTTTTTGGGGTAATCGGGTCAATCCGTCAACTTGTCGGCCAAACCCTATCAGGTGACAGGTTAGTCGGTTTGGCCCGTTCGGGTTGAAAAATTCGAGTTAAAAATATTAGACCCTAACCCATCTTTTGATTGGGTTATTCGGATCATCCTACGAGTTTCAGGTTAAATTGATACTCTTAGAAAATGGCATTTTGTCCCCACCATTTGATTTTTTTTTTTCGCAATTGTAGGCTAAAAAGTACTCCGTCTATCTCATATTAATCGTCATGTGAGACGATCAATCGTCAAAAGAACAAAGCAGTTGTTTCTCTCTATCTCAAGCGATCAGTACTCGTTGAAGCGATCTCAACACTTAAATTCTTTTTCATCGTTCAAGAGGAAGCAAAGCGCCCGAGAAGCTTCAAGCGTTAGAATTCAAATTCAAAAGCTTTTGATACAGTTTGTACACATCACATAATGTCGCCTACTTGTCAACACTGGATAAGTCAACGGAAGAATCATCGCAATACCCTGGAGGATATGCCGCACAAAAGGTATGGTCTTTTCCCGAAACAAAAAGTTTCCATTCGGCAAAAGTCTACCCTGTGTATGCTACTCTTCGATATAGCTGCATGATTGATACATGAAGGAGGTGAAGACACGCGCCTTGTCATTTCTCTAACGGATACTTGGCCATCTTCATCTATACACATGACTACTACTCAATGTGCTTACATCTGCTTAACTACCAAAAGATCACTCTACACACAAGCTCAAGATTTTTAGTCAACGTCTTCTCAAGCTTCTGCAAAAGTTAGAGTTACTTGATTCCTTAAAAAGATTCTAACCTCTTTCTAAGTATAGTAACAAAAACATATACCTTCATCATTGGTACTTGAGAATATGTTCTCAGTCTAAGAAGGAAATAAACCAATCCTTAGAATATGCTTTCATAGCCTAAAGTTTTTTCATTGTTAGAACTTCATTTGTTAACCCAAAACTGAAATAGGTTCTTGTACTGCCTCCATGTCACGCTGAAGTAGTGTGGATCTAGTTTGGTTGGCTAGATCACTTCATCGGGGAGTATAAAAGCGAGAAGTGTCACTTTATCGGGAAGTATAAAACCAAGACGTTGTAACTTCACGGGGAAAGTTAAATCTAGACGTTGCCATCTCGCGAGGCTGAAGTCGCTGAGAACTTCGTGGGCTAGCTAAGTCACTTCATTAGGAAGTATAAGACAAGTTTTCCTGCCCAGTTTAGATAGAAGAGTGGACGTAGGAGTTTGGACTTCGAACCACTATAAATCGTTTGTGTGTGCTCCTATATTTACTTCTTGTTATTATTTCATGCACACACGTTTTATTAAAATTGGTTTTCATTAAGCAAGATAAATGAAGCTAGTTTAAATAAGTTATCCACCAAATTTCTGCAAGTGCTTAACTATGTGCATAGCGATCGCTTCAGAAGCTAGTCTTCAGTTAGTGATCGCTTTGCCCTTTCAAAGGTTTTCAAAAAAAGGGTATTTTTTTACCAAAAAAGTTTTAAATAACTTATACACACGTATTCACCCCTACATGTGTGACACTTGCTCTCACGACCAACAATTGGTATCAGAGTAGGAGTTCTTTTAGGGTTATTGTTTTGATTTCAGTGAAACCCTTATTTCACAAGTTGTGCTCGAAGAATTGATCTTTCAAAATTTCTTGCATTAAAAACCTCACTGAGCATACCTGCATTACTACTAACTTTTTCTTCAAGATTTCATCTGCATGCTTACCATAGTTTTCCATTGAGGGATAAAGCACAAGGAACTTTCGTGTTGAATACTACCTTGCATCTCTACATGATCGTATGTGGGAAGTCATCATAAATGGACCCATTACAGTCATGAAAGTGATAAATGGAAACCGCATAACCGAGCAACGAGACGCCACTGAAAACATCATCGAGGTCAGAGAAGGAGTTCCAGATCAATACGTTGAGAAGCCTCGACCGGAGTTTACGGCGTGTGACTTCAATCGACAATCTCGATCGTGTCGCTCGGAATGTCATTCGGTCTACCATTTCTGACGTCTATCTTGCACGAGTTATGAAGTGCAAGACAGCTAAAGAAATATGGGAGACTCTCGTCTTGCTCTCCCAAGGCACCGAGAAGATAAAACACAACAAACTCTCAGTTCTTCTTTTATAGTTTGAAGCGCTTTTAATGAGACCGAGTGAAGACATGAAATCTTTTGAGACCCATGTTCTGAACTTGGTCACTACACTTGCCACGCTTGGAAAAGACCAGACATACAAAGATATCAACTCAAAAGTTTTCCAAGCACTATCCGGACATGTCAAAGGATGAGTTGCGGGATTTTGCGTTGACCTTAATTCGAGGCTTCAACACCTCGAATGCTTGTGCTGCAAAATACAAGCGACAAGCGATATTTCAAGAAGCAGCAAGGATAGTAGAGTCGTAATCCAACTAGAGATGGAAGGAGAGAGGCCGATACCGTGAGCCTCCTGGAACTTCATTGATCATGAAATGCTTTGCATCCCACAAGATGGGCCACTACAAAGCTGACTGCCCAACCATCTAAGAAAAGAAACGGGAAGATATGAAGGCAAAGCGCATTAACAACAGAAGAGCTTTAGTCACTACAGATTTGGCCTCAGTGGATGGAATCAACCATGACAACGACCAATTCACTGATGAGGAAGTATGGAATTCACTTTCCGTAGACATGGGCATGCTCGCTTTCGACATGGAGGACGACGAACTTAACTTCATGGCCATGAGCGAAAGTGATGCATAAGAGGTATGCAATTCTAAATCTAACACCTCTTCCATTATACATACCAATGTGCAGTGTGATGACAACATCATACAAGAATATTGTGATGATGATGCAACGCACTTCGATGATAATGAGTTGTTTCATAATTATCTCAACCTCACTAAGAATCTTGAATCAATGTGATGCTTGTTACATGAAAGATAACACTGAGTTGGCTAATGATCACGAATTTACTAGAAGCAAGATCAAAAACTTGCGCAGTGAAGTCGTAAATGTACAATCGAGCTACAACATTATGCAAGCTAGTCATCTTCAACTTGAACACACCCTAATTGGCTGCAGATGTGAGAACAACAAACTTGTAGACTCACTTTGTGAGATGAAATTTGACCATAATAGGATAAAAGACAAGTTTGAAAGTCTCGTTGAGCAATTCAAACAGGTTCAAGTGCGTGAGTAGTTATATCATGTCAAACTCATGAATCTCAACAAAGCATCTTACGCTATTGAGAAGATTGAGCAATCCCTTCGATCATCCGGTCTAAAAGAAGGGGTAGGATTTAAACTTCCACCAATGAGACCTCTACCTTTGCCGGATTCTTTCAAAGGAAATCCTTCACGATGCCATTGGATAAGTCCATTGCATATCCAATACTCGCCGACAAAGGAAAAGAGAAGGTAGAACCAATTGAGTCTTTCAATAACTTTCTAAATCTTTCCAAAGAAACTTAGTCTAGGAAAGAAACTAAGGCTGAAGCTTCTATCGCTTCAAAGCCGAAGCGGAACGTTTCGAATTCCTCAAAGTGAAACGCTTCTAAGGGTAAAAAGTTCACCGCTCCAACATGGATTCAGAAGCGTAATCTCTTGCTTTCTCAATTGGTCCTACGGAGCGAAGCGTTGTCTACTTCAACTGAAAATTCTTCAGTTTGATTCGCTCTTCATCGATAGATCACCTAATACACTTGTTCCTCCATACTTTCCTACTCGAAAGAATAGTGTATTCCCCAAAAGTGATTATGTGTTCTATGAAAGCACACCGAAAAGTTACATACATGTAACAATTCATCGCTTTCACCACAATGGTAAGTCGAATCGCTTTTCATCTTGAAAAGCAAATTGGTCTAGATCACACACTTGCACTTGTAAGAATATCTCTTGCAATGAGTCAGATATTTTATTAGCTCCAAAGCCCGAAGTGACTTCATTATTAAAGGACACTAAGGCTAAGGAAGCTATTGGTGTTAACTCTCTAGGACTCAATAATCAATTTAGGTTCCTAAATCTTTTACTCAATAGATGCAGGAAGCCAGAAGGATCTGTAAACAATGAGAGGGGCAATTAAGAATGTTGTTTAGTATATAGACAACATATGTTCACGTCACATGACTCGTGTGAAGTCATTTCTCTCCAACTTTACTGATAAAATGGACCTTCTGTGACATTTGCTGATATTTCAAATGCGGTCACCATTTGGTGACCTTCTGTGACATTTGGTGTTATACCAGCGGAGAGCGTATGCTCGCATTGCTATCTCTCAAGTATATTTGGCCAAAGATGGATGAAGATATTGATACGTATGTGAGGACATGTATGGTTTGCCAAAAGGATAAGATGGAGCGAAAGAAGGAGACGGATTTGTTGCAGCCCTTGCCCATACCGGACAAGCCATTTCAGTCTGTTTCGATGGACTTCATCTCTGGTTTTCCGAAGGTTGAAGTTATGACTTCTATCTTCGTGGTGGTAGATCGGTTTTCGAAATATGCTATCTTCATTGCCTGTCCCAAGGCTTGCCCAGCCGAGATTGCAGCTGAGTTATTCATGAAGTACGTGGTGAAGTATTTCGGTGTCCCGGAAGACATTATCAGCGACCGAGACACTCGATTCACTGGAAGGTTCTGGACGGCATTGTTTAACATGATGGGCACGAAATTAAAGTTTTCTACGGCGAATCATCCTCAAACCGACGGGCAAACGGAGATGATGAATCAATTATTGGAGGAGTATATGCGCTATTATGTGACCGCAAGTCAGAAGAACTGGGTGGAGTTGTTGGATATGGCTCAGTTTAGCTACAATTTGCATCGATCTTCGGCTACGCGTCGAAGTCCGTTCGAGATTGTGTATGGCCAGCAGCCCATGACTCCGCACGAGGTGGCTTTGCAGCGGACAAGAGATAAGTGCACGGCTGCATATCGCTTCGCTCGTAGGAAGCAAGAGATGCTGGAAGATGCTCGGGAAAGCTTAGCCAAGGCCCAGCGTCGAATGAAGAAATATGTTGACTCAAGGAGAAGATGTTGAGTTTGAGATCGGGGAGAAGGTTTTGTTGAAGCTGACCCCCCAAATTTGGAAGAAGATCTCTTCCAAAACTGTGCATCGTAGTCTAGTTCAGAAATATGATGGGCCATTTAAGATAGTGAAGAAAGTAGGACGTGTTGCTTATCGCCTACAGTTGCCGAATATACTGAAGGTACACCCAACATTCCATGTTTCTTACTTGAAAAAGTTTTATGAGGATGAGGCAGATTTGACGAGGGTGCAGCGGATGCGTGCGCCGCCCGTGATGAGAAAGCAATACACCAAGGGCGTTGATCGGATTTTGGATCACCGGACCATGGGCCAAAGTAAGAAAAAAACGGATGATGGAATACTTGGTACTGTGGAGGAGTGAGTCTGAAACTGATGCTACTTGGGTGAAGGCTGTGGAGTTGTGGCAATTTGAGAAAGAGATTGTTGCATATTTGGAAGCGAAAGAAAATGGTTCCTCGCCATCAACGACGAGGGCGTCGTCGAGCTCCGGTTAGGGAAGGTCTGTTACGGGGGTAAATTTGTCAGACCGAGTTGTGGCATGCCACTAGCCACAACGTCGGGTGATTTGGTGTCAAGGCATTGAATGGTGCCTTGGCTGGCTCGGAGTGGTGCTATGTGCGAGGAAGACAGTGAGATTAATGGTGCGAGAGATTGGGCGTGTGCGCGGCACTTGGCGAGGTGTCGTGCCGAGGGAAGGTGTTTCCCGGTAAAGGGGCGAGTAGCGGGGCGGATGCTCGCTGTGTGCGCGACATCGGCACCCGACGGGCACGAACCCTGTCCCTACCCGCATACTGTGTGTGACGGGTGAACTGTGTGCGGTCGGCGGGGTTCGATCCCTGCCTGTTCGAGCGAGGCATGTGCGCGGAGCATGCCGAGAAGTTGCGACAGTTGCGAGCTGTTATGCGGAGTCACCCATGACTGATGGTTCTTGGGGGCAGTTGCTTGGGGCAAAACTGCCCCGATGTGCTGGTGCGTGCGGATGCTGCCACTTGGCACGACGGTTGGCGACCGACGGCCAAGATCATTTCGTCCAGTGATGGGGACTTTGTCCATCACACTTATGTTGCTTTCCTCAGCCCATTAGGCGGCAGATTGAGTTGTATGCTTGCTTGGGTTTTCCTT